>OY757023.1:135210-215965 GCA_963580285.1 Lucinisca nassula | reverse complement strand
AAACACACCTATTTGCATTTGTAGTAGCTTGTACGGCCATAATAAATATGTATATTTTTTTTTTTTTGGTTTGGGTTTTACGGCCCTTTCAAGATTATTTCACTCATATCGAGCCGATCGTTAATCAGAGGTGGGCGAAAACCGGAGTACCCGGAGAAAACCACATGACCTTCCGTTGCAGAACTTGGCGTCTCACACGTGGCCCGAGCGAGGCTCGAACCTACGGCGGTGAGAGACCTAATGACTAAGAGTCAGCGCTCATATCCACTAGGCAATGAATATGTATATAGGTATATAGAGTGCATAACTGGCCAGTCTAACTGGTCCGGACATTTTAGCCTAGCGGTTGCGTCGCTCGCTTTTTAAACCAAGTGTCGTGGGTTCAATCCCCGGTCGGGGCACTCGACTGGATTTTTCTTTACAATTTTTTCTCCTTCAACTACACATGCAATTCGAGCTTCGATTGTTCTGATCATAACCAAAACACGCCTATATAAATCTGACCCCCGTGAACTCCACTTTTATATAGTAAAACTGGGTTTTGCAGGGGTAAATCTTATTTTTCTTATTTCTGCTCTAAAATATAGATTGTGGGTACTCGTTAGAACCGCCTCATCGATGAGGCGGTTCTAACTTATACCCACAATCTATAGTTTGAGCAGAAATAAGAAAAATATGTGTATATGGAGGGGTTTAGTGGGATATTCGTTAAACGCACGTGTGAACATGATGTTTATTTTTTTTTATTTCTATGAGGTAGGTATGCTGTGTACATGTGTAAACATCGGAAACGCTTCATCAAGACTTTTCATATGATTCACAAAAACTACTTCGGGCCGTTGAAATTTCCTGTCTTCAAACTTGTTAACCATTGAGGTTTTGTTTGTTTGATTTGAGGTTTAACGTCCCCGTCAACACTGTAAAGGTCATTTTGGAGACGTTGCTTCCAATTTTGTGGGACTTATACCCGACATTGAGATGAAATGACATCACAAGCCCTATCGCCGGCCCTAACCATTGAAATAAATACAGAGTTTTAGTAGTCACAGATAAGACCGACTAGGCAGAGCTACCGTTTGCATTACGATAGCACATCCGTGCGACATAATGCACATTTCTCATCTCCAAAATGGCCACTTTTCTGATGAAAATCCGTGATATTGTTCTTATAAATATTGCAAACACAGGTCGTGGGTGCTCGTTAGAACCGCCTCATTGAGGCGGTTCTAACGAGTACCCACAACCTATGTCTTGGAGCAGAAATAAGAAATTTAATGTATATCCCCGTGAACCCTAGTTTTCTCTATATAAATTGGGGTTTAGGGGGGGTACTCATTTCACGGACCTGTTCACGTGATGTGCACCTGCCTTTGGAATGTTCTACTGGCAAAAAGGTAAGCCAAGTCTCCTGATTGTGTGAATTCAACTGCAACCGTTGACACAGACAAAGCTGTGGTGAATAAGGCAGTTTGGTCAGCTTGCAGAAAGCACGCGAAAGGCACTCTACCGAATCCCTGCTGGTGGACTCAGCGAATTTGACATATATTGACAACACCTGAATAGCTCCGTCTAGTCAATCTTATCTGCGACTACTGTGCCATCACGCAAATACGCCTATATAAATTTTGACTACCTCAAACCCAACTTTTACATAGTAAAACTGGGGTTTACAGGGGAAAAAAGTATTTTCTTATTTGTGCTCAAAAACATAGATTGTGGGTACTCGTTAGAACCGCGTTGTTAAGAAAATTCACTCGGTGATTTGTTTGTTTAAATTGAGGTGTTACATGTATGTCCCCGTTAACACTATTAAGGTCATATTCGGACGCGTTGCTTCCAATTTTGTCGGACTTCTCCCCGACACTGAGATAAACTTACACGTTAAACCCTGCCGCCAAATGGAACGAAAATGATTCTTTGTATTGGACGATCTGACTTACACCACTTCGCCTGGGCAGGCTTAGTCCTTCTAAGCGGTTTACCAGTATACATATATGGTCAGTTTCAGCTCTGCGTTGAAGCACCATGCAGCGCAATTAAATCCTCCGAACTCCGATAGGCCGGGGCCGAAAATTCACTCGGTGAATTCTGTCTCATAGAAACACAATAAATCAGAACCTGCTTGCACAATGTTGTGCTTAGGCCTGTGTGCAGATAAAAGTGACGGGCCTCCATGGCCTAGTGGATAAGAGCGCAGACTCATAATCACTAGGTCTCTCACCGTTGTAGGTTCAAGTCTGGCTCGGATCACATATGTGACGCCAAGATCTGCACGGCAGGTCAGGTGGTTTTTCTCCGAGTACTCCGGTTTTCGCCCACCTCTGATTAACCATCGTCTCGATATGAGTGAAATAATCTTGAAAGGGCCGTAATAATAGAACCAGATTCTTTACGTTCAAAAACCGGCCCCGATAGCTCAGTTGGTAGAGTTTCCGCTCCGGGGAACGGAAGGTCGCGGGTTCGATCCCGGGCCGCGACATACTAAAGTCGTTAAGAATGGTACTAGCTGCTCTTCGCTTTGAACTCAGATTTACGGGGTAGAGCTAGGACTGGTCGGCCCAGTGTCAGGATAATATGACTGGGTGTGGTATCATGTTATGTAGTTGGGACATGATACTTCAGTGAGGCAGCACTATAAAAGTGAGCATTGAGCTCCCGTCGTGATATGACTGAAAAATTGTTGAAAGCGAAATTAGCCTGCGCATCCGCGCAGTCTGATCCAAAATATCGTTGAGCGTTTTTAGGATAGCTAAGGGGCCCAATGCTCCTTCGTGTAGCAAGAGAAGTAGCTGTTCAGACTATATGCCTGCGCCGGCTGGTCTGATTCTTCGCTGGGTGCACATTTATTTTGTAGGAAATGCTGTGTACCGGCTCATTTTCTATTATTATCGGGCTAGGAGAAGTAGATTGCCGGCCGCATGGTGTTTTTGTCAGAGCTGAAACCATGAGTGAGTGAGTGAGTGAGTGAGTTTTAGTTGTACGTCCCACCAACAGCAAAGGTCATACGGAGACGGGACCTCGGTTTAAAGACTCATCCGAAAGTCTGGTGAAGCCCGGGATCGATCCTGCGATCCCTGGTTTACAAGGCGACTGAAACCATGATGATTTAAGGGAGATGGATACACCTTCAGGGGAGGCAATTCCTACAAAAGTATATATGATCCATTTCAATAGGGGTCAACTCTTAAAGGAAAGAATTTGCTCCTGAGGAGCAAATTCTTTCCTTTAAGAGTTGGCCCCTTTTTCCGTGTAACAGAGCTAATAGAAAAGCGAACAGGAAGTTCCCAAAGTAGTCTCACTTCGAAAAATGGCGGAAAAATCTACCAGGTGTTCCCATTTCCCTTAAACCTATCTTCCGGTATCCCTTTACCATTCCTCCGACAGCCTGTTACCAATAAATATGACAGCAACCCTGAACAACTGTTAAAATCTGCATTTCGTATCTGCTACTTCTTCGGCCCCGCCCATCGGGCTCGCTGCAGGATGCTTCCACGCAGACATGTTTTCCAAATGTGACTCATTAACACATGTGAACCAGCGCACGACAAAACCTACAATAAGACACTCAGATGCAGCCTGCGCATCCGCGCAGTTTGATCAGAGGGTCTTCGTTGTGCGCTCTAAGGTTAGCTAAGGGCCCACTGCTCCTTCATGCAGCAAGGGAAGTCTCTGGTAAGACTATATGGATGCGCAGGCTGATCTGATTCTTCGCTGGCGCACATGTAAATTGTAGGAAATGATATGTCCCGGCTTGTTAGAACGGCGTCATGGGACGGTTCATTCACTTTTCATTCATCTACTCATATTGTGTGTGTGAATGTGTGTGTGAATGTGGGTGTTCGTGCGTGTGTGCGCTTGCGTGTGTGGGTTTGTGTGTAATTTGGTCGGGTGTTCTTTCTCTGGATACGGCGATTGTCGAGCACCTTTGATTAACGACTCGTATTAGTGAAGTAATAATAAAAAGGTGCCCTTAAACAACATAATTAAAGAAATAAATAAATGAAGAAATAAATAAATAAATAAATAAACAAATAAAACACAAAACATCAGATTATAATGTGAGCCTACTAGATTAAATACCCTCTTCCGATGATCTAACTCGAATTAAGAGAAATTTGAAACCATAACCCGTTGAGTACCTGAAACCCAAGAACAGTGCAGGCCCGGATACGACGCCACAAAACGCGGCGTCTGATCAGGGCCTACACTGTTTGCAAAACGTTAAGCCATTTTCCAAATCAATTTTGAAGAAAGCACAACCTGACAGTCCCACGTGTGCTACATGTATATATAAGGAGGAAGATTCCATTTGGTACAAAAAGGGTTAACATGCAATTCTGCTATAACAAAGCAATGAAATAAACAACCATCACGAAAAAAGCCTATATAATTATGACCCCCTTGAAACCCCATTACGCAAACACGCCTATACAAATACATTGCCCCTTTTATCGCCGAAAAATAAAGATTTTAAGATGAAAAATTGTGATATTTTTCTTATTTCTGCTCAAAATATAGATTGTGGGCACTCGTTAGAACCGCCTCATCCACAATCTATATTTAGAGCAGAAATAAGAAAAATAAGGTATACCCCCTGAAACCCCAGTTTTACTATATAAAAGTGGGGTTCAAGGGGATCAAAAGTATATAGGCATGTTTTCGTGATGCATTTTATATAAACAAAAACTGGGGTTTACAGGATTATACCTTATTTTTCTTATTTATGCTCTAAAATAAAGATTGTGACTACTCTTTAGAACTGCCCCATTAAGTGTGCGATAAAGAGTACCCACAATCTACGTTAGCAGCAGAAAAAAAACAAACAAATATCGACTACTTTCGCAGAAGAATGCCATATTTGAGTCAGAATGTACCACATTACCGCCGGGCTATCCTAATTCCAAGCTTTTCCAACCGCTCTGGTGTGAGAAATATCTTAACATCCTAACCGCGTGATACCGTCGTTTGCGATCAGATACAATTCTGGGTAAAATATGATATCCATCGCCTTTCACACCAGGATATTAAAGCGACACCTGGCGATCAAATCTATATGCGTGCGACATAGTTTAAGTCCACATGTCCAGAATGGCTACTTTGCTGATGAAAATCCTGAAAATTCCTAATATTTTTTTTTATTTATACAGCAAAAAAATAGATTATGAGTGTTCGTTAGAACCGCCTCTTTGAGACGACTCTTATGAGTACACACAACCTATGCCTTGGAGCAGAAATAAGAAAAATAATGTATACCCACGAAAACTCCGATTTTCTCTATATAAGACTGATTTAGGGGGTGTTCTTTTCGCGGACTTGTTCAGGTGATGCTCTAGAGATCGCATTCATTCATTCATTCATTCATTCATTCATTCATTCATTCATTCATTCATTCATTCATTCATTCATTCATTACAAACTTTCAACGAATATATTCATGTATACACAACACAGATTCGCTATTAAGACCACCTAAAATTAAGACTGAATCTGCTTTTAGAAGCTTATTTTGAAGGATGCACTTCATATTTCTTTATCTTTTCCGGCCACAGTGTCCTCTGGTGAGGGACCACCTTTGGGACTGTTCAAAAGTGGTCTTTAAGACCACTTTTGAACAGTTTCAAAGGTGGTCTTAATAGAGGAAGTTTACTGTATGTAACGAATTGTATGAACCAGAAGGGTAAATTTCATGTTGGCTAGCACATTAGTGGGGGTGGTGTGGGGGTTGGGGATGGGGTTACTGTAACTAATGTTGAGACAACTTATTGAAGCCCAATCCCAGTTTCTTCTGTTACATGTATTTGCATTTTAATACATGTATCAAGCTATATCAGGCTAACAGAACGGAAATGAAGGCAATAATCAGGAATCGATACGCGTAACCCACACCTCCCTTCGGAGATACCAACTGGAAAGAAGCACGAACACTAAATCACTAGACCCTACTGGAAACATCAAAAGCGGAAACCCGATACAGTCCCAATGGTTGACCAAAACAAAAAGATATAAGCGATACACACGGTGCACACTCAAAGACAAACCATTACAAAAATAAACCGCGATAGACATATTTCACTGGGGGCTTAAATCAATTTTACGCGGCGGCAATCCTCGCCATTGATTCCGTCGCGAGTTGGACAAAGAATTTATTCAGTCTGCATGAAGGCTTCCTAACTTATCAGTGCAACATCTCCGGGAAATATATATATAAATTGATATCTACTGTGTTTCTAAGAAAAGAAGCTTTACATTGCTGATGAAGTCCACGTGACTTTCGCCCGCCGAGCGCTCACTTTGTTGTCTGCGTTCTGTAGGCGACAAAGAGGGCGCTCGGTGGGCGCCAGCTTTGTTAAACGCACCTCAGTTATCAGTTATTAATAACCGCGGTGTTCTTGTCTTTGTGACGTCAGAGTGTTGTCTAAAGATAGTTATCTGTAAAACAATGACTAGGTTCATTTGCTGAGACATTGGCACACAGTGTATACCCAGATAAGATGCCAAATAATGAGGCGTCTATCCGGGTCTAAACCACCCCAGCAGGCACATTACGTAGTTGCGACGTCAAACATACGGCGGTACGACGTCACGACTGTTATACGTCAAAACATGACGATTTGACGATGCCCTAGAGACGTGTGCCTGCCTGAATAGACGCCATTTTGTCACGCGAAAGTGCAGCCCCCGCCCATTGGGGCTTGAAGAAATAGGCTGCATGATGCTTCCACGCAGAGCTGAAACCGACCGCACACGAGTACTGGTAAACCGCTTAGAGTATCTAAACCTGCCCAGGCAAAGCGGTGCGAGTGTCGGCCCATCCATGCTCATAAACCCTATTGGTTTCATTGGGCATCAGGGCTTGACAAGTCATTTCATCTCAACGTCGGGTAAAAGTCCCACACAATTAGAAGCAACGTCTCTAAAATGACCTTTACAGTGTTGACGGGGCCGTTAAACCTCAAATCAAACAAACAAACAAGTCACACAAAAGTGTTCATGTAGTAAAAAGGAAACTAATGAATATCCCCGTAAAATTGAAACAAATTTGACGTGTCACTATTACCAATACTGATCTGACTTTTCTAAAGTAGGGTTTTACACCGACTTGAAAACCTGGCGCAAAATCTGATTGAGGCATGACGATCTGATATACCTTCCGATATGTAGGCGTTTAATCTTTCATAAAATCATAAAGCATATTTCAGCCCGGTGCATAGAAAATGGTTTTTGTTTGTTTGATTTGAGGTTTAACGCCCCCGACCACACTGTATGAACAAATATCTATAACATTTGTATCTTGGAGTGTTAAATTACAAGAATCTTTCACGACTCTGGATTCTTGGGTATTTCCAACCTAAAGGAAGCCAAATGCGCTCGGAATTGAGGCTAAACCTTGAGCTAAGAATTCATTCCATTGAAATTGTCGTTATAACGAGTTTTGTCGTTATAACGCATGTCGTTATAACGTGGGTCCTCTGAACGTCTGAATAACTAACGTGATAAATAGTAAATACATGGCTAGGTATTCAACCCTTAAGACGCCCAGAAAACTACACCTGAAAATGTCGTCTGCTTATGTCATCTGCTGAATCTCTTTGCAAACTTTTCAAAACTATTTTTGCATACAGACAAACAGTGTGGACACAGATCAGAGAGGAGCAGTCTGATCTGGGAACACACTGATTGCAAAAACGAAGTTTAACGTATACTTGCCAGACACCAAAGCAGACAACAATTGTCGTGATTTGCATTTAATGAGTTAATATAAAATATAATCGATGATACTTAGATAATTTAACATGGGCGAGCTTTAGCGAACCCCTATAAAATTGTCACGGCGAACCGATTATATTTAATTATCAAAGACACTAACCATGTATTTAGTTTATACCGCAATCCAAAAATCAAGGGGTTTTGTGTTACTTCAGCAAATTTCAACAATGCAAACAGTTTGTTTGTTTGTTGTTAAACGACATTCAGTGCCTTGGCGCCGTGACGTCAAAGGATGCAACGTTTCTGACGTCACCGAACCGCAGAATCATCAGCAACAATATGGTCACTCAAATAAACGCTTCTTTGTGCTTTACGTTTAGAATGAAAATCTGCAAATAAATAGTTTATTCTAACTTTGGGTTAGGAAGCAACCGCACTAGGAGTGTGCAATTATTCATTACGAAAACATGCAGAACGCGGCGTCTGATCAGGACCTTCACAGTGTGCAAAAGTTAAGCCATTTTCCAAACAGATTTTGAAGAAAACACAACCTGGCACCCCTAAATTTTGAAATAGGCATGTGCTATATATAAGGAGGAAGATTCCATTTGGTACAAAAAGGGTTAAGAGCCGATGCACGAGAACAGGCTCTTATCATTATCAAATTTACATGCAATTTTATCAAGCCAACTTAAACGCATTACGTGACCCGCTTAGATTTCTCTTCTTCATATTCGAGAGCAGCAGACTGCGCGTCCGCGCAGGCTCTCCTCGGGCTTGTGATATAAATTATGAATGTTAGCCAGTAATTGTCAACTGTCCTTCTTAGATAAATGGGAGAGGTGTGTGTATGTGTGTGTGTGTGTGGGGGGGGGGGGGCAATGACCGTAGAGTCTATTTAATAGTTTAAGCTCAAGGACGACTCTTGCCTCCCGGCGAGGAGCGAATCCGCAAACCCGGTGCGCATCTGACTGTAATGGTTTAAAACAGTGAACAGCTGAATTCACTAACACAAGTTTTATTTTAAAAGAAAATGTGCCGGAAAAGACAAAACCATGCACATTTTAAGCTTTGGTACGTTGGACGGGAAAAAGTGATTTCAGAGATAAACTAGAAATGTGTCAGTATGACACGGATGCCCCCACCCACATATCCAAGAACCAAATATGAACCAATTCCCTCATACAGTTTGAAAAGTTATTTAACCCTTTTGTACCAAATGGAATCTTCCTCCTGATATATGTCAGGAGTCCATTTCGAAATTTAGGTGTGACAGGTTGTGTTACCCTTAAAATTTATTCAGGAAATATCTGAACTTTTTGCATATAGTGTAGGCCCTGATTAGATGCCACAATCTGCACCGTCTTATCTGGGCCTGCACTGTTTGCCAGGGTGGCTGTTCTGGGTTTTCCGGTACAAAATCATTAAGGTTTAAAATCTACTACATTTAACAAAAAATTCTCGAAGTCTGTGACCTTGACCTTGACGGCATGGCCATGATGGGTGTGGGTATTCAGATCAATAAATCTATCACTATACCAAACAGCTGCCAAATTTATTACATGGTTGGGAAAATATGAAAATTAAACATTACAAACTTCTAAGTCAGTGACAAGGAAACTGACGAATAAAACTTTATATTACATGCATTACAGAGAAATACCATGATTTCTACCAGACTTAAACTTGGTATTTTCCTTTTTGCTAAGAAGAAATATTTCCTCTTAGCCGGGGAAATAAATCCCTTCAGCTGGAACTTCTTTATGTACAAGATACGAGATACCGCTTTGCAGTGAAATTGTTCTATTCAAACGCGGGAATGTTTCAATCACGGCGACGTTATTCATGACGTCATTGTAATGGCGTCTAAGAAATATCAACAGACGTTCAGAATGCGTGACGTTTGAGTCGGATGCAACGCTGAAACAAAAGAAAACATGGATATGACCATAGATTAGGATGTAAGTTTTGCTTTATTTATATCTAATGTTTTACTTGTTTTATCACCGAAACACTTTGTTTCTTCTATTTTTGTTCAAAACTGTAGAAAGCGCTTTCAAAATGGCGCCCATCCAGTTGTTCTTCAACCCAGATTCTGTAACACTTCGCTGATTGAACCGTTTACATGAGCTGTAAACAGTCAACTGAACGGGCATTCAGATCCAAAATTCAAGATCCAAACTCTCCTTAAAGTCTATGGAAGTGCATGTAATATACAGATTATACATTTCTCCTATTTGAAATATGGGATTTATAAACCTCGGGAGGTAAAACAATCCGTTAAAGAAACTCGTGCTTCGCACTCGTTTCTTTATCGGATTGTTTTACCTCCCTCGGTTTATAAATCCCATATTTCAACTAGGAGAATGAATAATCTATATGGATCAACATGTATATCTATCATCATACCAAATATCTACCAAAACAAGAAACCTCTGTATCGCCTAATAAACCAGGGATCGCAGGCTTGATCCCGAGCTTCTCCAGCAGGCTCTTTGATAAGTCTTTAAACCGAGTTTCCGTCTCGGTATGACCTTAGCTGTTGGTGGGACGTAAAACTAAAACACACACAGAGTCACGAACCATATGATTTGAAAAAAAAGTTCTTAAAGGTTCAGGTGTTACCGGGTATAAATGCTTATCCCCACCCCCACACACACACATACACACTGAAGGAAGTACACACAAACTTGTGTATGGAAAAAAAAATATGGCCCCAGCGTCATGCTGATGGCGGGAGCATAAAAAGAAACACCCAAATTGAAATAAAGTAAAACCTTTATGACTCCAACACCAAATACTCATTCACCATTCATATCAACAGTTAAGGTTGGTATTTTGTGATAATAGAAGGACTGTCACAGTTTTTGCTAATTCTCCATAAAATCCTATGTTTGTATTTAGTTTTCAATGGAACCGCCTTGGTGAGGTCATTGAGGTGGTTCTAATGAATAACCACAACATAGGTTTATGGCGAGATAAGGAAAACTATCTTACATTTGTCTCAAAATATTAACATTTCCAGTGTAAAGTATAATGTAAACCTATAGAAAACAATGTAGTTCATACTTCCATGAACGCATCCAGTCGCGTGATTTTCAATGACGTCTAAACACTGGCTCTCTATGGGTGTTGGTGACGTCAGCGCTTTTCCTCTCTTTGTAGAAAACACAACTTGTTAATGTTTTTCAGTTTTAAAAAGTTTACCCTATAAGTATTTTTTTTCGCCCAGTTACGAGGGTCAAATGATGTAAATAAAAAAGTATTTTTTTTTCTGCTTTTCATTAAAGTATGCACGACAGCGGGTCGCTTGCAAAGTTTACATGAACTCCTTCGGGTTTCATTTTCTTTGCACGCGACCCGCTGCGTTCATACTTTCATGAACAACAGAAAAATTAAATGCATTGTTACAAATCAACCTCATTAGTTGCTATGATAGTCGCTTCTGGAGTGAATCGGAAATTAGACAACATTCTGTACTTCTATTACTAGCACAGCTGCCTTACGATTGGCTGGGCGTAGTAAATGTAAACAAAGCACTGATAATCCTAAACAGCAGCATTTTCTGTCAAAATTAATGTCAATTATTTTTTTTTTATAAATTGAAGTTCAAACATTGTTAATGGTGTAGGTTTTTGTTTAAATTCTATTGTAACTAGATCTTACTGGAATGTTATATTATGTTTCGGTTCTCTTGATATATTGACAAAACAGCAATGCTGTCAGACTATGCAAAGTAACAGAGTTCCTTAGGTATCCCTTAAGGGTACCCTGGCAAACAGTGCAGACCCAGATCAGACGCCACAGAAAAGGGTGTCTGATCACGGTCTGCACTGTTTGCTAGCAGAGTAGAATAAGAACGTAAAAATAGGCCTTGCACCCCTTGTATGACAAGTGAAGTTGTCCAACATATAGCAATGGAAGACTCCACCAGTATACAAAGGGTTGAGTGTAGGAACTGGTGAAGCATTGCCTGACACACTGAATATTTAAATAATACACAATGGCTGAGCAAACGGAAACGTTTTCCAGACATTGCCCGTCCTGACATATAACTTACGGTAGTACTTTCTATATGTTCCATATATTTTAATTCAAATCTCATAAGGGGCTCCCGTTTATCGGGACTTGGAGAAATACATGTAGATTTGACTGCATGGTGCTTCCAGGCAGAGCTGAAACCGACATCACACAAGTACTGGAAAACCACTTAGGTCTGAGTCGGCCCAGGTCGGACCATCCCCACATACAATATTTTCTATGAAAAGGTTATCCTTTGGAAGCAAGGATTGTACACAACAGAACTGAAAAGTACAAGTACAAGTATTTCTGGGCCAGGCTAGCTAGTTTAGGCCAATTAGACATCAGTGATCCTCAAATATTTTCAAAATTCAAAAATGGAATAATTGATCCCAAATGACAAGAAAATGACTTAAACAGTGTGGACGAGGATGTAAAACCTTGATTCTGAACTCGCTCTTCCATGCTTGAAATGCCTGATTTTGCAGACTTATTCCTTAACCTCTTCAACACGAACACCATATTTTTGCATACAGTGTTGATCCAGATCAATCTTCTGAATCTACACCGTTTGTGATGCAGATGGCTTCTGAAAAACCCATCTGATCAGGATCTATACTAATGCAGTTTGTGAACTGACTGACTGCATCATGTCAAGTTATTTTCTTGGCTGATAGTCAGGAATGGGCGTGGTTAAATAAATTAATTCAGCAGGAAAAGTCAATTCAAACAGGAGGAAAATCAAAACCTAAAACCCTGAATTTAAGACAAAAAAATCAACCTCTAAAAGCCTGAAATGCCTGACTGTATATACACAAATTACAAATTTCCTTTGACTTGCAATTGTAAAGAAACGTTGCATCGACATTGATGAAAGATACCAGCAGACATACATCATATCAGCATCGATGCAATGTTATTACCGTTGCACTGACGGCGTGGCAATGTTGTTTAAGCGCCATGTGCCCCTTTGGAACATATCCCAGCAAGCATGCGTATATGGGACCCATATGGGCAGATTTTGGGCATTTAGCCCATTTGGGTCCTATATGGGCCCCATATAGGATTTTTTGCCCATATGAGACTCATACGGGTCCCGTATACGCAACATTCGATAACTGAGATAAAATTGCAATAATCTAAGATACCTTACAATTTCAGGATACATAAAAGGGCCTCAAATGGCTCCTATGTGGCACAGATATTGGACCAAATTATTCCCATGATATCTGCTTTCTAGGGCCCATATGGGCTCGATGTGGGTAATAAGAGAAACAACTGTGCCATTAGTTAAGCTTTATATATAAAAAAGTAAATTTCCCGATATAAATGCAGATACTGACGACAATAATAAAATAAAATTAATGGTTTTACACATCACAAAATCAAAATGTCTATTAACTTCCCGTAGATACTTGCACGACATGGACATTGTTTAAGGCCATGTTTTTTTATTAGAACTCGTTGTTTTTTCCCAGTTACTTTTTAAAATTGAGGGCGATATATATTCACGCAAGAATTTAACAATTCTAATTATTGATAAGAATGCTTTAGTCTTAAGGCATCTCAACTGTATACATGTGCATTAAGTTGCACATGTGGGTCTCTCTCTATTGGGACCTAAGCAGCCCATCAAGTGGGCTGGAACAATGTACTTATTTGTATAAACCTTTTCTCTTGATTATAAATATGAGATTACCCACATAGAACCCATCTGCTACCCATATGGACTGGCCCATGTGCGGTCCCAGGTGGAACCGTGTTGCAAATCCCGTATGGGCCCTATATGGAATGCCCATATAGGACCCACATGGAATCCCGTATGGGACCCAGATGTGTCCCATATATTTTGCTTGCTGGGATTGCAGCAGAAAGCCTATTACTGAAAGAACATGCTTTTTATCTCAAACCCATATATACCGGTCGAGATTTTATATGAAATCATGCAAGCTCTAAATATCTTTAATCTGTTAGGATATTTTGGAATTCTATGCAGAGCTATTCTTTTTTCTTGTTTTGATGCTATGAGCATCCTACTATGCAACAGCGGCTCGTTTAACTCAATCAGCCTCTATTTTTTTTCTCTAATTCTGTTTACCCCTACCTTATTATTCATGAGAAACAGCTGTGTATAAACACAAATGTATACCTTATCCCACTGAAAAATTAATTTAGCCAAACTTATTTCTGACTTTGAACCAATCAGAGTACTTGATATAATTAACAAACTGAATGCCAAACAATGTACATGTAGATCCTGATCAGATGGCTTCTCTGATCTGGATCTACACCGTTTGGAAAGGTAGGGGCAGTCGTGAACAGCAGAATAAGGGTTTGTGATTGTAGAGGGAGTGTGTGTGTAACCAGAGTATTATAATTGCCTTTATTTTACAGAACTGGTCCCAGACTTTTTCACTGGCAACGCTGGTTCATCCAGGACAGACCGATCAGGTTCCACAATATTTGCTAAGTATGTCTAACACTGAATTTCTTGTTTCAATTTCGTGGACATCAATAACAGCACAGTTAATCAAAGTACTGACAGCACTGGTTGTGCCATTGTTCAGTAGAACTTCGATGGCTCAAACATCAATGGTTCGTTTATTACGGCTGAGTCGAACCTGTTCTTGAGTCCCTAGGGAATTTCTCTAAGTTAAGAAATAGTGATGAAAAATTTAGGTTATTTTCGTCTTTTAGCTTGCAGATGCATGCTGTGTTTACTCATTAGAATCGCCTCAGTGAGGCGATTCTAATGAGTACATACAGCATACATTTATATCATAGAACAGCGAAATGAAATCCAAAATTATTCCCGTTATGTCTCCTGGAAGTAACCCTTGGTGGCTATAACTATCTGTCTCGAACAGATTTTAGTGGTCCCAAAGGTGTTCGAGCCATTGAAGGTCGATTGTATTTGAGTGCAGGCTTAGAAAATGGTCTTGAACAGGGACTGTGTATTGACCCTTAAATTGCTGCGCTGAGCAGTGTAGGCCCAGATCAGATACCACATTCTGCTGTCTCTAATCTGATGTTCACTGTTTGCAAATGTTTCAGCACATGAGCACAGCCATGTCACACAAGAATAGCGCATATATAAATAAATCTTACTTTATTTCATACAAATGCTAGTTTAGTAATTGTCATTACGATGGCACGCCTTTACAAATGTGTTCTTTGTTTCCAAATGCAACCATTTTAGCTCACCAGAGCAAAAGGCTCCGGGGGAGCTTATAGGCAGTTGTCCGCCGTCGTCTGCGTCGTCGTCTGTTATCAACACTTTCAAACGACATCTCCTCTGAAGCCACTGGGCCGATTCAGCCCAAATTTCATCTGTAGCATCCTTGGGCTGGGGGATTGAAAGTTTGTGTTTTTAGCTCACCTGTCACGTAGTGACGAGGTGAGCTTTGGGATCACTTTTTGTCCGTCGTCCGTCGTGCGTGTGTATGCGTGCGTGCGTCCGTGCGTGCATAAACTTTTTTTTCAAACGACATCTCCTCCTAAACCAGTGAATGGATTTTGATATAATTTCATAGGAATGTTCCTTGGATGACCCTCTTTCAAAATTGCCTAAATCATTCCGCTCCGATAAACAAAATGGCCGCCAGAGCTATAAATAGAAAAAACCTTTTAATGACATCTCCTCCTAGGCAAATGACCCGATTTGAAAAGAATTTCACAGGAATGTGCCTAGAGTGAACATCTTTCAAAATTGCCTAAATCGTTCTGATCCGTTAAACAAAAAGGCCGCTAGAGCTAAAAATAGAAAACCTTTAAATGACATCTCCTCCTGGGCAAATGGCCCGATTTGAAAATAATTTCACAGGAATGTTCCTTGAGTGACCCTCTTTCAAAATTGCCTAAATCGCACTGCTCCGTTAAACAAAATGGCCGCCAGAGCTAAAAATATAAAAACCTTTCAATGACATCTTCTCCTAGGCAAATGGTCCGATTTGAAAATAATATCACAAGATGTTCCTTGCGTGACCCTCTTTCAAAATTGCCTAAATCGTTCTGCTCCGTTAAACAAAATGGCCACCAGAGCTAAAAATAGAAAAACCTTTAAATGACATCTCCTCCTAGGCAAATTGCCCTATTTGAAAATAATTTCACAGGAATGTTCCTTGAGTGACCCTCTTTCAATTTTTTTTTAAATCGTTCCGCTCCGTCAAATAAAATGGCAGCCAGAGTTAAAAATATAAAAACCTTTTAATGACATCTCCTCCTAGGCAAATGGCCCGATTTGAAAAGAATTTCACAGGAATGTTCGTAGAGTGGCCATCTTTCAAAATTGCCTTAATCGTTCTGCTCCGTTAAACAAAATGGCCACCATAGCTAAAAATAGAAAACGTTTAAATGACATCTCCTCCTAGGCAAATGGCCCGATTTGAAAAGAATTTCACAGGAATGTTCCTTGAGTGACCCTCTTTCAAAATTGCCTAAATCGTTCCGCTCCGTCAAATAAAATGGCCGCCAGAGCTAAAAATATAAAAACCTTTTAATGACATCTCCTCCTAGGCAAATGGCCCGATTTGAAAAGAATTTCATAGGAATGTTCCTAGAGTGGCCATCTTTCAAAATTGCCTAATTCGTTCTGCTCCGTTAAACAAAATGGCCACCAGAGCTAAAAATAAAAAAAAAAACAAACCTTTAAATGACACTCCTCCTAGGCAAATGGCCCGATTTTAAAATAATTTCACAGGAATGTTACTTGAGTGACCCTCTTTCAAAATTTCCTAAATCGCACTGCTCCGTTAAACAAAAAGGCCGCCAGAGCTTAAAATAGAAAAACATTTAAATGACATCTCCTCCTAGGCAAATGGTCCGATTTGAAAATAATATCACAGGAATGTTCCTTGAGTGACCCTTTTTCAAAATTGCCTAAATCGTTCCGCTCCATTAAACAAAATGGCCACCAGAGCTAAAAAATAGAAACAACCTTTAAATGACATCTCCTCCTAGGCAAATGGTCCGATTTGAAAAGAATTTCACAGGAATGTTCCTAGAAGGACCCTCTTTCAAAATTGCCTTAATCGTTCCGCTCCGTTAAACAAAATGGCCGCCAGAGCTAAAAATAGAAAACCTGTCCATGACATCTCCTCCTAGGCAAATGGCCCAATTTTGGAAATAACTTCAAAGGAATTTTACTTGAGTGACCCTCTTTCAAAATTGCCTACATCGTTACGCTCCGTTAAATAAAATGGCCACCACAGCTAAACATAGAAAAACGTTTGAATGACATCTCCTAGGCAAATGGCCCGATTTGAAAAGAATTTCACAGGAATGTTCCTTGAGTGACCCTCTTTCAAAATTGCCTAAATCGTTCCGCTCCGTCAAATTAAATGGCCGCCAGAGCTAAAAATATAAAAACCTTAAAATGACATCTCCTCCTAGGCAAATTGCCCTATCTGAAAAGAATTTCACAGGAATGTTCCTTGAGTGACCCTCTTTCAAAATTGTTTAAACCGTTCCGCTCCATTAAATATAATGGCCGCCAGAGCCTAAAATATAAAAACCTTTAAATGACATCTCCTCCTAGGCAAATGGCCTGATTTGTAAAGAATTTCACAGGAATATCCCTAGAGTGACCCTCTTTCAAAATTGCCTAAATCGTTCTGCTCCGTTAAACAAAATGGCCGCCAGAGCTAAAAAATAGAAAACCTTTAAATGACATCTCCTCCTGGGCAAATGGCCCGATTTGAAAATAATTTCGCAGGAATGTTCCTTGACTGACACGCTTTCAAAATCGCCTACATTGTTACACTCCGTTAAATAAAATGGCCGCCAGAGCTAAAAATAGAAAAACCTTTAAATGACATCTCCTCCTAGGCAAATGGCCCGATTTAAAAAGAATTTCACAGGAATGTTCCTTTAGTGGCTCTCTTTCAAAATTGCCAAAATCGTTCTGCTCCGTTAAACAAAATGGCCCCCAGAGCTAAAATAGAAAAAAATACATGTAGATGACATCTCCTTCTAGGCAAATGGCCTGATTTGAAAATAATTTCATAGGAATGTTCAATGGGTGACCCTCTTTCAAAATTGTCTAAATGGTTCCGCTTAGTTAAACAAAATGGCCACCAGAGCTAAAAATACAAATAAAAAACCTTTAAATGACACTCCTCCTAGGCAAATTGCCCTTTATGAAAATTATTTCACAGGAATGTTCCTTGAGTGACCCTTTTTCTCAATTGCATAAATCGTTCCACTCCGTTAAAGAAAATGGCCGCCAGAGCTAAAAATAGAAACAATTTTAAATGACATTTCCTCCAAGGCAAATGGCCCGATTTGAAAATTATTTCACAGGAATGTTCCATGAGTGACCCTCTTTCAAAATTGCCTAAACCGTTCCGCTCTGTTAAACAAAATTGACACCAGAGCTACAAATAGAAACATCTTCAAATTCCACTACAATGAAAAATAGCCTCCAAAGATAAAAGTCTTTGGTCCACATCTCCTTAAGGCAGTGAATCCTACATTTTCATAAGCTTTGAAACATCTTGGATTCAGGTGAGCGATTTAGAGGCACCATGGCCCTCTTTTAATGAAAATCGGCTCATTAGTTTGGTTGCTATGTCAACTTAGAGTTTCCATAGAATTATAATGGAGGAAATAGAGAAATGGCATTACTGCCAAACCTTTGCAAATATTTAAACAAAACTTTGAAAGAAATATTCCTTGAGTGACTCTTTTTAGCCACATGCTTTTATGCCAACCTGGGGGTCCCCCAGGGTTTGCCGGGGCCATGTCCAACCTCCTCCAGTGCATAAAAGGCCATATATCGCAGAATCAGTTCAGATCCCCACCCCTAAACCATATATATTCTTGTTTTTTTTTTTTATGATAAAATGCATTCAGTGACACCAAAATGTGGGTCCCCTGAGATGTGCCCGGGCCATGCCCCCACCCCCTCCACTTTGTAAAAGATCCAATGTATCAGAACCGTTGAGATCGCCACCCCTAAACCATAAATACTCTCGATCCTTATGATAAGACGCATTTAGTGATACCAACCTAAGGGTCTCCCAGGGTGCGCAGGGGCCATGCCCAAACCCTCCACTTCATAAAGGCGATATATCTCAGAAACCATCCAGATCCCCACCCCAAAACCATATATACTCTTGATTCTTATAATAAGACGCATTCAGTGTCACCAGCCTGGGGGTCCTCTGGGATGTGTCTGGGCCTTGTCCCATCCCTCCACCCAATAAAAGGCCCACTATCTCAGAAACCGTTAGATTCCCACCCCTAAACCAGACATATTCTTGTACCTTATGATAAAACGCATTCAGTGATTTCAACCTAGGGGTCACTCGGGGTGCGCAGGGACCATGTCTCACCCCTCCACTTCATAAAAGGCGATATAGCTCAGAAACCTTTCAGATAAGACGCATTCAGTGACATATACATTTGGGTCCCCAAGGATGTGCCCAGGCCATGCCCCACCCCCACCACTTCATAAAATACCCAATATCTGAGAAACCGTTTAGACCCCCACCCTATAACCATATATATTCTTGTTCCTTATGATAAGAGGCATTGAGCGATTTCAACCTAGGGGTCACCCGGCATGCGCAGGGGTCATGCCCCACACCTCTACTCCATAAAAGGCGATGTAGCCCAGAAACCTTTCAGATAAGAGTGACACCAACATTTAGGTCCTCTGGGATGTGCCCAGGCCATGCCCCACCCCCTCCACTTTATAAAAGGCCCAATATCTCAGAAACCGTTTAGATCCCCACCCAATAACCATATATTCTTGTTCCTTATGATACGAGGCATTCAGTGATACGAACCTAGGGTCTCCAAGGGTGCGCCAGGGCCATGTCCCACCCATCCACTTCATAAAAGGTGATATATCTCAGAAACCATTCAGATCCCCACCCCAAAACCATATATATTCTTGTTTCTTATGAAAAGACGTATTCAGTGACACCAAACTGAGGGTCCCTGGGATGTGCCCCGGGCCAAACTCCATCCCTCCACTTCATAAAAGGCGAGATCGATATATGTCAGAACCATTCAGATCAGTATAACTCCTCCTATAGTTTTCATCCGATCAAGCTGAAACTTCATATATAGTTAGACCATGATATGGGACGGCGCATATTGTTTCGAGGTTATGGTGCACCAAATAATAATAGAGTTATGCCCCTTTGAAATCTTTTGTAACCTTTTCGTTTCCGGATAACTCCTCCTACAGTTTACATATGATCAAGCTGAAACTTCATCAATAGTTAGACCATGATGTGGAGCAGCGCATATTATTTCGAGGTTATGATCCACCAAATATTAATAGAGTTATGCCCCTTTGATTTTTTTGGAAAACTTTTCATTTCCGGATAACTCCAACTACAATTAACATCCAATTAAGATGAAACTTCATACATAGTTAGACCATGATGTGGGGCAGCGCATGTTTCGAGGTTAAGGTCCATCTAATAATAATAGAGCTGTGCCCCTTTGATTTTTTTTTTTTTGTAAATTTTTCGTTTCCGATAACTCCTCCCACAGTTAAATCCGATCAAGCTGAAACTTCATATATAGTTAGACCATAATGTGAGACAGCACACATTGTTTCGAGATTATTGTGCACCAAATAATAATAGAGTTATGCCCCTTTGAAATCTTTTGTAAACTTTTCGTTTCCGGATAACTCCTCCTACAGTTTACATCGGATCAATCCGAAACTTCATCAATAGTTAGACCATCATGTGGAGCAGCGCATATTGTTTCGAGGTTATGGTCCACCAAATAATAATAGAGTTATGCCCCTTTGCTTTTTTGTTTCAAGATGACTCCTCCTACAATTTACAGCCGATTTAGCTGAAACTTCATAATTATATAATTAGACCTCGATGAAGGGCAGCCCATATTGTTTCGAGGTTATGGCCCACCAAATAATAATAGAGTGAAGCCCCTTTGAAAAATTATGTAAACTTTCCGGATAACTCCTCCTACATTTTATATTCGATGATGTTGTAACTTTACATACAGTAAGACCATGATATGGAACAGTGCATGTTATTTTGAGATAACTGTCTGCCAAATATTACCAGAGTTACACCCCTATCACAGACTGTTCGGATCATTCCATTTCTGGTTAACTCAACTTATTGTACATCTGATGAAGCTGAAACTTTACATATAGTAAGGCCATGATGTGGAACAGTGCATATTTTTTTAGGTGACAGTCCATCAAATATTACCCTTTCACATATATTTCTAAACATATTTTGTTTCCGGATAAAACCTCCCATATTTTACATCGGATGAAGCTGAAACTTTATGTATAGTTAGTCTATGATGTGGAGTAGCGCATTTTATTTCAAGGTTACAGTCCGACACTTATTGCCAGAGTTATGCCTCTATTATTTTGAGGTTATAGTCCACCAAATATTACTGACGATAACAAACTGTTGGAGACAGGTAGTTTGAGCCATTGAGGGTTATTAATAGTGCCAGGTAAGAATATATGGAGCACATTTTATTCCTTAGTTACATTCCACAAACCCAAACTTGTACAACAGTCAGTATATATAAGCGCCATCTTACTAATTGCCACGGGCGTATAATGCCCCGCTTGCGGTACTCTTGTTATTTTTTTTGGCTGCACTCTATCTGATGAATTAATTGGTTAAATTTGGTCAAAATTGGTACAGTAAGTTATTACAATATACAGCAGATTTAACTAGATTTTGGTGCCCTTGACCCTTTTTGAAGGGCACAGACCCCCCAAAGATTGATGTTTAGCTTGTCTGCGCCATGTCTCATGGACGAACGGGTGAAATTTAGTCAAGCTTGGTACAATGTATCATTGCAACCAATCCAATGTAATTGGATTTTTCATAACCTTGACCTTACTTTCAAGGGCATCACCCCCTAAAAAAACGTCTATTTTGGCTTGTCCTATGAACGAATGGATGGAATTTGGTCATACTAGGCGCGGTATATCATTGCAACCCACCAAAGATTTGATAAGATTTTGGGTGATCTTTACCTAATTTTCAAGGACACAGGCCTCCAAAGATTGTGTTTTGGCTTATCTGCATCCTTTATCATGAACAAATGCGTGAAATGAGGAACAATATATTATTGCAACCTATTAAAGATATGATAAGACCTTATGTGCAAGAGCATGTGCCCCAAATAACTCAGTTTTGGCCTGTTTACACCCTGTCTCATGAACGATGCAATTAAATTTTGACAAACTTGGTACAATATACCATTGCAATCTACCAAAGGTGTGATTAGATTTTGGTGACCTTTGCCCAATTGTCAAGGGCACATGCCCCAAAAATTGTCAATTTTGGCTTGTCTGCACCATATATCATAAAGGAATGGATGAGCATTTGGTAAAACTTTGTACAATATATTATTGCAACCTACAAAATATTTGGTTAGATTTTGGTGACCTTGATATTATTTTCAATTGCACAGACCCACAGAAACTGACGATTTTGGCTTGTCTGCAGCCTGTCTCGTACATTAAAGAATAAATGAAATTTGTCCGAACTTGGTACAATATATCATTGCAACCTACCAAAGACTTGTTCAGATTTTGGTGACCTTGACCTTAATTGCAAGGTTAGACGCTCACGAAACTTGTTTTCTTTTTGGGCCAAAACATGGCTTTTCTGTCCTTATATATCATTAAAGAATTGGTAAATGTTGGTCAAGCTAAGTACAGAATTGAATTACCATCTACAAAATTTGATTAAATTTTGATGATCTTACCTTTTCAATTACTGTTTTTGTTTAGGTCACTGGCTCAAGAAAACTCTTTTGTGTTTGCCAAAACTGGCTTGTTTGTACCTTACATTTTGGTGACCTTAACCTTGTTATTACAGTCAAATGCCTGTTTAAGATATATTTATGGTGATTGGATATTGTTTTACTTTGAAAAACTTTCTAGTTTTCCATATTCTTTGCTCAAAACATCGAGCACGCATAATCTATTTTTGAACTGAAAAATGCTAGTTTTAGAGATATGTAAGACACAATTTTTTAGCACGTGGGTGTTTTAGCATGATAAAAAGATTTTGGCCACAAAACACATGATACAGAAGACAGGTTAAACAGAAAGTGCAAAGTGCAGCTTATAACGTCGAATACGGCAACTTTAGATACATCAATAGGCATCACGAAAACAAGCCTTTATGATTTTGACACCTTAAACCTCACTTTTATATTGAAAAACTTGGGCTTACAGTGGTATACCTTTTTTTTTCTTATTTCTGCTGTAAAATGTAGACTCTGGGTACTCGTTATATAAAACCGCCTCACTTTTGAGAAGAAATAAGAAAAAATATCACAATTTTTCATCTTAAAATTTCATAAGGTAGCCATGTTTTTGTAATTGGGTTTCAACAGCGCTGGATGTTGGTGAACATCGGGGTATCGAAAACGGGACAGAATTTTGGATGAAATAACCCCAACTTACATTCACATGCTCTACATTGACCCATTCGATTGTATGGTAACGGAGACGGCACAACCTTACTAACTCAAAGAAAGGTTCAGTCTTTAATTAAAGGAAGAAAGCGAAAGTATGACCTGTTGTTCATGTAACTTTTTAACTCACCTGGGCCGAAGCTCCGGGGGAACTATTGTGATCGGTCACCGTCCGACGTCGTCGTCGCTCGTCCGAATGTCCGTCCGTTCACTATTTCTTTAAACAACATCTCATCCTAAAGCACTGAACAAATTCTGACCTAACTTGGCTGAAGTGATCTTTGGGTGGTCCTCTCTCAAAGTTGTTCAAAGATTTCCATTCCATGCAGAACTCTGGTTGCCATGGCAACGAAAAGGGGAAAATAGGAAAAAAACAACACTGGTTTAACATAGGTTGAAAAATTTGATATTTGGTATATAGCTTTAGCTAGTGGACCTCTACCAAGATTGTTCAAATTATTGCCCTGGTGCCAAAAATGCCTCCGTCCAGGGCCCACGGGCTTTACATAGGCTTATATTGGGAAAACCTTTAAAATTCTTCTTGTCTGAAACGAGAAAGCCAAGATATTTGATATTTGGTATGAAGCTTCATCTAGTGGACCCCTACCAAAAGTGTTCAAATTATAGCCCTGGTGCGAAACATGCCCCGTGCCGAGTTTTACATAGCCTTATATTGGGAAAACCTTAAAAAATCTTCTTGTCTGAAACCAGAAAGCCTACTAGGTGTTTGATATTTGGTATGAAGCTTAGTCGAGTGGACCTCTATCAAGATTGTTCAAATTGTAGCCATGGGGCCAAAAATGCTGCCGCCCTCGGGGCGACAGATTTTGCATAGGCTTATATAGGGAAAACGTTTAAAAATCTCCTTCTCTGAAACCAGAAGGCCCAGATGTTTGACGTTTGGTATGAAGTTGCATCTAGTGAACATCTCCCAAGATTTTCAACATATGGCCAACATATGCCCCACGCCGGGGCCCACTAGCTTACCTTATTATGATCGCTCGCCGTCCGCCGTCGTCGTCCGTCCGCCCGTCCGGGCACACGGATTGGCACTAGTTTGGTAGGACGTTGTTGAGTATTTGCCATTTATTCCGTTAGCGTCCAAAAAGAAGCCAACAAGATTCATTGCTTTGTTGGGTAGTTTAGGGGTATTTTTGTGCCTTGTTTGGTATTTTAGCTCACCTGGGCCGAAGGCTCCAGGGGAGCTTATTGTATAGTGGGTCCTCCGTCGTCCGTCCGTCGTCCGTCCGTCCACACTTTTGAGCAGCTCTATCTCTGCAGCCTGCTGGCTGATCTCAATCATTTCATATATGTAGCATGCCTCTGGTGGGGCATCGATGTCATAAGCTTTTATTCGAAATCACACGAAAACTTCGGTTGCTATGGCAACCACAAGGTCCCATAGACTTACAATGGGAAAATGCTTGTCATCACCATAGCGCCTTCAGTTTTGATCGGATCTTTCTGAAACTTATATGTAAGGTGGCTGGGGATAAAATCTCCGATGAGTTCGAAAATCGGCCAAGCAGGCCTATTAATCATAGAGTAACGTCCCTTTCATTGCTGAAAATGCCGACTTTTGACCTTGTCAACACCGTAGCCACTTCAGTTTTTATCAGATATTTCTGAAACTCATCTGTAAGGTGGCTGTCGATAAAACATCGGATGAATTTGCAAAACCAGCTAAGTTGGCCCATTTATCAAAGAGTAACGTCCCTTTGATTGCTGAAAATGACAATTTTTGACCTTGTCATCACCGTAGCCCTATCAGTTTTGAGCGGTCCTCTCTGAAACTTATATGTTAAGTGGCTGGGGATAAAACCTTGGCTGGGTTCGAATACCGGCCAAGTCGGCACATTTATCAAAGAGTTACGTCCCTTTGATTGCTGAAAATGCTGATTCTTTACCTTGTCATCAACGTATCCCCTTCAGTTTTGATCGGATCTTTCTGAAGCTTAGATGTAAGTTGACTGGGGATGAAATCTCAGATGAGGTCGAAAACCGGCCTAGTCGGCCAATTAATCGTAGAGTTATGTCCCTTTGATTGCTGAAAAATGTCGATTTTTGACCTTCTCATCACCGCAGCCTCTTCAGTTTTGATCGGCTCTTTCTGAAACTTATATGTACGGTGGCTGGGAATGAAATCTCAGATGAGGTCGAAAACCGGCCTAGTCGGCCCATTTATCGTAGAGTAACGCCCGTTTGATTGCTGAAAATGCTGATTCTTTACCTTGCTATCACCTTATCCCCTTCAGTTTTGATCGGATCTTTCTGAAACTTATATGTAAGGCGGCTGGGAATAGAACCTCGGATGAGTTCGAATACCAGCCAAGTCGGCATATTTATCATAGAGTTACCTGCCTTTGTTTGCTGAAAATGCAGATTGTTTTTTCCTTGTCATCAACGTAGCTCTTAGGTGTTGATCAGATCTATCTGAAACTTATATTTAAGGTGGCTGGAGATAAAAAACTCGGATGAGTTCGAAAACTGGCCTAGTCGGCCCATTAAGAGTAACGCCCCTTTGATTGCTGAAAATGCCAAACTTTGACATTGTCATCACCTTATCCCCTTCAGTTTTGTTCGGATCTTTCTGAAACTTATATGTAAGGTGGTTGGGAATAAAACCTCGGATGAGTATCCTCAATGGGGTTAACAAGGTTTCAAAGCATATTGACCAAACTTTATTACTGGTAAGAGGAAAACCACTTCAGTCCGAGCTGCCCAGGAAATGTGATGTCTTGTGACGGTTCCAACGCGTCTCTAAAATGACCTAAATAGTGTTAATGGGGACGTAAAACCTCGACAATAACCAAAACACAAACAAACAATCACAGAAAAACTAGGCTTGTCATTATGAATGCTTCAAACTTATTCAAGGCATCTACATTTGACTTACATATATTCAATGTCTTATTGACTATATAAAACTGATGCATCATTTCAATTCTGACGGGCTGATACAACAACAGCTAGGATACCAGTCGCCATTTTATAGTTGCTAAGTAACATTGCGACAACGTAACACCATTCATATTGTCAGGATAACACTGTTTCAAAAATATGCTAATGGAAATTAGGTAATCCCAAGTATGTTAGGTCGTTCTTCTATATGCATATGCATATGTAAAGTCAAGTCTGCTCTTGGTAAAACCCATAATGTGGGTAAATACTGTTATAAACTGAACAAAGTTACACGGAAGTGAACGTTATTTCTTTTTATTTTCTAGCACTCTGTGTCATCAACAATGGAGATAAGTCTTAATGCGTCGTTGCCGCATTTGGCGTAACGTGCTGTACTGTTGGTTGATACTGCGAAGGATTGGACTGGCTTTGTATTTATACAAGTTGGCTTCTTTAAAAAGAATCCAAAGGAAAGGTCTCTGCTGTCTAGTCAGCAGAATGAACAGAGCATTATCAAAATAGTAATGATAATACTAAAAAAACATAATAAAAAAATAATAATAATAATAAACGTGCGTAATGTTTGTCTTTTGTAAACATGACCAACCTTTAACTATTCGCTTTAGAACCTTAAAATCAAGAATGATCAAATGCCACTGTCGTTTGGTGAATCGCTTTTATTTTTCAATAGCAGTCATACTTAAAGCTAAGATGAGAAATTCTAAAGTTGTATGATTTGCATTTCCTGTTTTTAAACTTCGTTTTAGCTGAGACCTCAAAACAAATCAGTGGTAGAATTGGCAACTACATCAATAGCTGCCATACGTCTTGACAGCGAAAGTCAAGGAAAAAAAATAGAGAAAGTGGCCACGGGGTCATGGGCAGATGCAACCATGTTTTTACACGACCATGTTCTGAAAATTTTGATTTTTGAACCCCGCGGGCCCCACCCCCTGGGCCCACCCCTAGGGGTGTGATCGAAATTCCGAAAGTGCCATGCACTCCCCAGACCAAAGATCTATCAGTTCCCAAAGTTTCAAGTTGCTATCTATAACCGTCTAGAAGGAGTTATCCGGTAAGACGGACGGACGGACAGACGTACGGACGTAAGGACGGACGGACGAACGGACGACGAATTCAATTACAATAGCCCCACTTTTTCTTTGAAAAGCGTGGGGATAATAATCCTACGGTTGCCTTAGCCAGGCTTCTTGTGAAGAAATCAAGCATTATGATGAGGCCTAATTGGTCACTGATGAAGCCTAATTGGCCGAAACTAGCTAGTCTGGCCCAGAAAACATTTATATTCCATATTTTCCAGTTCTGTGGTATGTTCCTTGCTTCCAAAGGATAACCCTTTCAAGAACATATTAGACGGTCTTTCCAATATACATCTGTTTGCCAAGTCTTATCAAAATAAAACTTATATTCCTGCAATCAGTTTGTGAATATTTTGCCTTGGCAATGCCATTTATATAAAGAAATCAGGCATTAAACAACATTGTTGACTATATCTTATCAATATTTATATCTGTTTGCCGAAAAATTGTATAAAATATCTCTAACGGTTTGAAATTTATACGGCGGTGCAAGTTAGTGGAAAATTGCCTCGATGAGGATATCTATAAAGACATCAAGCATTAGACAATCTCACTGGTAAGGTCTTGTCAATAGGTATCTGCATTCAGTTTCTGAAAATGTTGCCTCGGCCCGGCCAGAAATCTAGCATTAGACTGCTGGTGGTGCTGCTTGACGTAGTCTTAGAACTGCCTTCTTGGTTCTGGCCGGGGGCTTGACTGCGCAGATCCTAACGTCAAACGACAGTGACACTCTGGTGCTGAAGGCCTGTGGTCACCTCAGGAATCCCATGAAGTCGGCATGACTTCAAGAAAGCCACAAGTGGCTCTGGAAGTACTCTTTCAAAAATCCAGACACGTTGTGATATCGATCTGGACTAGCTGCTCAAGAGCTGAACAGAGAATAATGATGATGATGACACTGCTACGTTCGTTCGTTCAAGCTAAGGCATTTTACGTCTGCCAGGGTCGAGCGGACAGAACTCCATAGCTTCACAGTGAGACGTGAGTTATGTGCTTCTGGTCTGCGAATCGCGGCAGTCTGTCCAACAAGAGTTAATCGCTTGTACTGCCTGTGCCCTACCGAGTAAAGTGAAGCACTGCCAGTTTTAGAAATTTTGAATGCCAGTCTAAATTGAGCCAAAGATGTAGAGTAATCAGTGACAAATCGGTTGCAGATCGCGATTTCTCTACTCTGCTCGAGAGCAGAAAGTAGGCCGACGGTGCTCTCTTTTTGGGCCGCGCGATTTTGGCCATCGGACGACTGCAAATGAAGCATGCATTTGCAAGTTTCCATACAGAAACAAGCGGCTAGTGGTCCGGGAAGAAGACTTGTCGCAGAACAGAAGTGGAGGCAATGATCAGGAATCGATACAATTCACAGCTCCAAGTCATATTCCCAACCAGCAGGCAGGATGAGTGTGCAATGATCCAGATGTTGGTACAAGCCCTCAGCATCTCCTACCGTGCATAATACCGTTCTCTAAATGTGACTGTGGCCTAACTTGTACGTACACGTACGTGCAACACACTATACCATGCCTCGGCGCCCTCATTAACTTAGATACTAGCATTTAACAACAACTTTAGTCTGCCTGAGCAATCAAATTTATTTCCGCGCAGAGTACTTGTTACTATTATTTCGAGTAGTGGTTTTCAGTTACTGGATATCAGTATGTTACATGTAACTGCAATGAAGTTGGGATTACAGGGTTTACGTTAGTTTTCTTATTTTGTTTGTTTGTTTGTTTGTTTGTTTGATTCTTACACAAATCAGTGGTAGAATTGGCAACTACATCAATAGCTGCCATACGTCTTGACAGCGAAAGTCAAGGAAAAAAAATAGAGAAAGTGGCCACGGGGTCATGGGCAGATGCAACCATGTTTTTACACGACCATGTTCTGAAAATTTTGATTTTTGAACCCCGCGGGCCCCACCCCCTGGGCCCACCCCTAGGGGTGTGATCGAAATTCCGAAAGTGCCATGCACTCCCCAGACCAAAGATCTATCAGTTCCCAAAGTTTCAAGTTGCTACCTATAACTGTCTAGAAGGAGTTATCCGGTAAGACGGACGGACGGACAGACGTAAGGACGGACGGACGAACGGACGACGAATTCAATTACAATAGCCCCACTTTTTCTTTGAAAAGCGTGGGGATAATAATCCTACGGTTGCCTTAGCCAGGCTTCTTGTGAAGAAATCAAGCATTATGATGAGGCCTAATTGGCCGAAAGTAGCTAGACTGGCCCAGAAAACATTTATATTCCATATTTTCCAGTTCTGTGGTGTGTTCCTTGCTTCCAAAGGATAACCCTTTCAAGAACATATTAGACGGTCTTTCCAATATACATCTGATTGCCAAGTCTTATCAAAATAAAACTTATATTCCTGCAATCAGTTTGTGAATATTTTGCCTTGGCAATGCCATTTATATTAAGAAATCAGGCATTAAACAACGTTGTTGACTATATCTTATCAATATTTATATCTGTTTGCCGAAAAATTGTATAAAATATCTCTAACGGTTTGAAATTTATACGGCGGTGCAAGTTAGTGGAAAATTGCCTCGATGAGGATATCTATAAAGACATCAAGCATTAGACAATCTCACTGGTAAGGTCTTGTCAATATGTATCTGCATTCAGTTTCTGAAAATGTTGCCTCGGCCAGGCCAGAAATCTGGCATTAGACTGCTGGTGGTGCTGCTTGACGTAGTCTTGGAACTGCCTTCTTGGTTCTGGCCGGGGGCTTGACTGCGCAGATCCTAACGTCAAACGACAGTGACACTCTGGTGCTGAAGGCCTGTGGTCACCTCAGGAATCCCATGAAGTCGGCATGACTTCAAGAAAGCCACAAGTGGCTCTGGAAGTACTCTTTCAAAAATCCAGACACGTTGTGATATCGATCTGGACTAGCTGCTCAAGAGCTGAACAGAGAATAATGATGATGATGACACTGCTACGTTCGTTCGTTCAAGCTAAGGCATTTTACGTCTGCCAGGGTCGAGCGGACAGAACTCCATAGCTTCACAGTGAGACGTGAGTTATGTGCTTCTGGTCTGCGAATCGCGGCAGTCTGTCCAACAAGAGTTAATCGCTTGTACTGCCTGTGCCCTACCGAGTAAAGTGAAGCACTGCCAGTTTTAGAAATTTTGAATGCCAGTCTAAATTGAGCCAAAGATGTAGAGTAATCAGTGACAAATCGGTTGCAGATCGCGATTTCTCTACTCTGCTCGAGAGCAGAAAGTAGGCCGACGGTGCTCTCTTTTTGGGCCGCGCGATTTTGGCCATCGGACGACTGCAAATGAAGCATGCATTTGCAAGTTTCCACACAGAAACAAGCGGCTAGTGGTCCGGGAAGAAGACTTGTCGCAGAACAGAAGTGGAGGCAATGATCAGGAATCGATACAATTCACAGCTCCAAGTCATATTCCTAACCAGCAGGCAGGATGAGTGTGCAATGATCCAGATGTTGGTACAAGCCCTCAGCATCTCCTACCGTGCATAATACCGTTCTCTAAATGTGACTGTGGCCTAACTTGTACGTACACGTACGTGCAACACACTATACCATGCCTCGGCGCCCTCATTAACTTAGATACTAGCATTTAACAACAACTTTAGTCTGCCTGAGCAATCAAATTTATTTCCGCGCAGAGTACTTGTTACTATTATTTCGAGTAGTGGTTTTCAGTTACTGGATATCAGTATGTTACATGTAACTGCAATGAAGTTGGGATTACAGGGTTTACATTAGTTTTCTTATTTTTGTTATTTTGTTTGTTTGTTTGATTTGAGGTTTAACGTCCCCGACAACACTGTAATGGTCATTTTGGAGACGTTGCTTCCAATTTTGTGGGACTTTTACCCGCCACTGAGATGAAATGACATCTCAAGCCCTGTCGCCCAATGAAACCAACAGGGTTTATTAGCATGGGCGGTCCGCCTCGCACCGTGGTTCCTAGACAGGCTTAGATCCTCTAAGCGGTTTACCAGTACTGATGTGCAGGCCGGATTCAGCTCTGCGTGGTAGCATCATGCAGCCCATATATTTCTTCAAGCCCCTATGGGCGGGGCCGTTATTTTGTTATAAAACGTAGGTTGTGTTATGCGTTTGAACGACGCTAACAAGGAACAATACATATATATATTAGATCCGTGCCAACCATAAGAAAGATTAGTTATTCCCGGCGGGCACATGACGTCTATGCAACGTCGTACCAACGTCAATGCAACGTCATGCCAGTAAAACTGATTATACTGACACAGAAACTGTAGCGACTTTCAGTCTCAGCAATTGATTCGCCAAGGCTGGTAAAACGCCTTTTTCTCGTTGGAGAAGAGGCAGCTGATTACTTTCCTTTCCGTTGCATTCTTACTGTATATCAAAAATTTTGGTTTGCTCTTCCTGTTGGTACCATTAGTATTATGTTTTCTGTGATGTCACCTTTTCTGGCCATCTTCATTAGTATATACCGGCCCTGATAGCTCAGTGGTAGAGCGTCTGCTTCGGGAATTGGAGGTCGCTGGTTCAATCCCCGGCCGCACCACACCAAAGGCGTAAAAAGTGGTAGTAGGAAGTCCCTTGGCTGACGCTCACATTATCAGGGGTAGTCCTAGGAAGATAAATAAAGGCAGGTAAGTATTTGTTAAAGGATACTCTGTTTGTCGCAACAAAAGCTTATGCTATTTGTTTCGGATATGCGACGTTAAATAAAGCCCCTTTAACTTAATCTTTATCTTTATTTCGCTTTTTCTCAGTTCAAATATATTGTAAATCAGCGTCACGCATACGAAAAGGACGTTGCCAGACGGTTCAACAATTTGCGGAAGCTGGAATAAGGATATATGTTGTGCCGCTTGCTGGCGTAAGGCACGCTTTTTGTGGAATCTCATACTTGTAAATGGTAACACTTTCATTTATGGTTATTTCGCCAAATAGACACACTACATAGAAAACTGAAGTATCCCAGTATATTTTTGACTGGTTCACATTATTTCTTCACGTTGAAAATGATTGCAAATAGCAAATTATAGCGAGAAGTCTGCACTGGAGCGAAAATGCTTCAAATTTCACATAAACACTGTGGAAAGGTCCTGAGGGACCTTTCCAATAAACTAAACAGTATGGAAAATAAAAATCTACAACATTTTGAAGTAGATAGAGACACATAACTAAAAAGACCATCTCGGCACTTAGATTAATGAAGAAATGGATAGGTAAATAAAATGAAAGCAACTAAAATGTAAAATAAATTTAAAAAGGTAAACTAACTCATAAACTGAAGTTAAATAGAAGTAATAACTGAAGTTGTATACATAAAAACTGGAGGAAAAAGGGTGGCTATATTGGAAAATAACCCGTGCAATAGCACTCCCGGTATCGCAATAGTGTTAGCGAAGTACAAGCACTCCCTTTTACAGGAGTCGTAATGAGTTGTGGTGTCAGTCTGGTCTTTTGTTTATATGTCATTCTAATAGAGTACTATTGTGTTTGATTTGATATGTTGCATTGATTAGATTAGCTATTTGAATGGTCTGGTGGTCTGACATGACATATGGCAGTTCCGTGGTATGATAGGTCACTTGAATGGTTTGGTGGTCTAATATGGTAGAATAATGGACATATATGGTATATGCCAATTGAATGGCTTGGTGGTTCAATGGTCTGATAGGTCACTTGAGTGGTCTGGCGGTCTGATATGGCATATGGTAGTACAATGGTCTGATGGGTCATACAGTTCAATAGTCTGGTGGTCTGATATGGTATATGGCAGCTCAGTGGTCTGAAAGGTCACTTGAATTGTCTGGTTGTCTGATATGGTAGGTAAATGGATATATATGGTATATACTAATAGAATGGTCTGGTGGTCTGATATGGCATATGGCAGTTTATTGGTCTGATAGGTCACTAGAATGGTCTGGTGGTCTGATATGGTAGGTTAATGGACATATATGGTATATACCAATTGAATGGCCTGATGGTCTGGTATGGCATATGGTGGTCAATGGTCTGATAGGTCATTTGAAAGGTCTGGTGGTCTGATATGGCATATGGTAGTTAAATGGTCTGATTGGTCGAATAGTTTAATATGGCATACTAATCTGAGATATAATATAATTGATCTTTGGTCTGATATGACACACTGTTTTGATATGTCATATTGTAGCTCAGTGGTCTGATATGGCACATTGGTCTGATTTGTTATATTGGTCTGATATGATATATATGGCATCTCAATGGTCTAATGTTGTAAACCGTTTCAACCTGTCAACCTGATCCAATATTGTGTATGACAGTTCTATGAATTATGCCAATTGATTGGTCTGGTGGTCTGATATGACAGTTCTATGAAATATGCCAATTGATTGGTCTGGTGGTCTGATATGGCATAAGATAGCTCAATGGTCTGATAGGTACATTATTCCAATATGGCATACTTATCTGGGATATAATATGACAGATTTTAGTTCTGTGTTCTGATATGACATTATTTGGATATGTCATATAGTAGCTTAGTGGTCTGATTTTGGTCTTATATGGAATATTGGTCTGATATGGAACATTGAACTGTTAGGGTACATTAGCGTGATATAGCACATTGGTCAATGTTTATTGCTTCACAATGGTCTACTTAGGTATTATGGTCTGCTTTGGCATGATATGGTATATTGGTCTGATATGGCATATTGGTCTGAATGGTATATTGGTCTGATATGGCATATTGGTTTGGAATGGCACTTTGAGGCTTTTTGGTCTGATATGACAATGGTATATTGGTCTGATATGGCATATTGGTTTGGAATGACACTTTGAGGCTTTTTGGTCTGATATGGCACATGGTCTGATATGGCATATTGGTCTTAATGGTATATTGGTCTGATATGGCATATTGGTTTGGAATGGGACTTTGAGGCTTTTTGGTCTGATATGGCACATGGTATATTGGTCTGATATGGCATATTGGTTTGGAATGGCACTTTGAGGCTTTTTGGTCTGATTTGGCACATGGTAACTTTGAGGCTTTTTGGTCTGATATGGCACATGGTAACTGAGCACAATATTAGTGGCAGTTTTTTGTATATACAGTATCTAAATAACAAAAAAGGCAGAGATCATGGTACAATCATATAATTAGTGTTATTTTCATTCTTTTTTTACCAAATATTCATTCATAACTTTGCATCTTGTTTTATTAATGTATAGGTTCACACATGTATGTTCCCTTCATGGTACAAGGTTTCTGTTTTTACTTAGCAGTCTGCTGAAGGAATACCCTACAGAACCCCTGTTACACTATGTAAGAGTAGTTCTCCTAGTTATTCCCTACTAAGATGGGTATTTAAATAGCATTAGTATAATGCTTTGTAGTAGGTACTTGTAACATGACAGAACCATTGTTGAACATATATGCACCCTGTGAGAAGGCCACTAAAGCATACCATTCATCACCATTATAATTACACTTAATATCAGTATTAAGATGCCAAACACAAAACAGTTCTGGTAACCACAGTAAAAAACATTATATGCACATACATGCAACAATTGCATATATCTGCACATAATATCCATAATACACATATATTAGTACAACAGGTATGAATGACACTCCTCTGCCCCCTCTCACAATGGTACAGGTAATTTTTTTTTTTTTTTTTTTTTTTTTATTTATTAACCCTCCTCCTGCTGAACAGTCAGACAAGCCGTATCCATTTCTGACTTCAAACCAATCTAATTTCTTGTAGTTTATTGCTACAAATTCATAAACTGAATGCCAAACAGTGTAGATCCTGATCAGACGGCCTCCTCAGAAGCCATCTGATCTGGATCCACACTGACACGGGTTGTCGCAAACAACAAGATAAGGGTCAATATGTATATGGTATACAAATGGGACCTGTTCGAAGATTATTTTTGATACCAGCATACTACCCATATACTGGACTGTGTGTCTGATTTTCTGATAGACTAGGCCAGCATGCCAGCATATTACCAGCACATTGGTATAGTCATAACAATTTCAGTAATTTCTAGTAACAAATCGTCATCTGCAACCATACGTCTGCAACAAGTCATATATCTGCTCCATGATGCTTTGCTTCTGCGATACTAACACTTGCAAAATGGCACGCCACACACACAATGCATTATGGCAAGTCATTCGGCATGTGCTATAAATGTTGTTTTAATAAAAGAATTATGTAGCTTCTTCCAACATCATGGCAGCAGCACTGATTCAAGATTACCATATACTATACATGCATTTAAGGTTATACAAAATATACAATAGCACCGGTGCATCAACCATGGCTGATAAGTAAAGCTAAATAATGCCTCCTGGTATATACTGTATTATTTAGAAAACAAAACTATGCGGTAACTTAAACCGTCACAGTTCTGTTACTATATTTTTATATGTTTATATGTCAACGCATCGTATATTGTCTACTTTGTTGACATGTTAGTTATCATTGGATGAACACATTGCGACCACGGACTTGGGACCGTGTCGGTGAAACCCTTGGTAATCATTCTAAATCTGACACCAACTGTCACACCAATGACCCTTAACCGGTTTATTGGCGCCAACCCTCGGGTCGCCACAATGCAGTCATCTTAATAACCCTGCTATTTTCACAAATACATATTAATGTGTATGTATGTCAGAAATGACTACACAGGAAGTAATACTTAGTAATAATAAAAGTGTGATTTGTTTGTGACACTAACTGTATATCATTGTAATTTACTCTTTTTTTGCTTTTATTAACATTTCATTACCATAATAGGACCCAGCCCGGAGCTGAGCGGAGGGCTGGGGTATGATAAAATTACTAAGGTATAAGATGAGCATAGGACATGGTGCAGCCATTATATTTAAGGCAATAAATTCAGTTGTAGCTAGAATGCTGCCCTATAAAAAACTATTATGGTTATAATTCAGACATTTTCCATATAGAAATGTTCATATAGTTCTCTATACACCAGTATCTTTAGGCTGTTATACATCTTTTGTTTAAACCTGTCCATTAATCTACATGGGTCACACTCAATGATTAGGAAAGAATCAGTCTTCAGTGAGCAGATGACAATCATTATGTAGGTTTTATATTTTCCAAGCTCAATTTGTAAGTGTCTTTTTCCTATGTACGCGTGATATCGCGTGTCATTAGTGATTTGCCTATGCAATTCTATGACTTGTAGTTCATCCATTACAGATATCTCCTCTGGTCCTTCTTTTATATTGTCAAAGTAGATTAATCCATATGGGTGTTGCTCCTTCATATAAATATGTGATGTTGCAAAATTAGCAATGTGTCTTGTTGTTTCTCTAACCCAAGGATTCATATTTCTTGTTTACTGTAATGAGATTAAAATTACCCATTCATATCTGTTTCCATGTATTTTTGTATTTTCTTATGCAGTTTCTTTTTTGTTAATAGAATTGTCTTAAGCTTTTTCATTGTTATATTGCAAAGCTGTATTTTTTGTATTTGTTTGTCTTTGGTTTTGAAAATATGTTTGAGTAAATTTTTGGAATTGTTAGTTTTGTTTACTATGTGTCTGCATCTGATTTTGCAGTTGTTTTTTAATATTTTCATATTTGATTTGTTGTTGTCTGATTGAGTGTCCTTGTTATATGGTAGAAGGTGTTTTTGTATGTATTCTTTTGGGTATCCACATTTCATAAGTCTGTGCTTGAATAGGTTGCATATATGCAAATATTCATTTTCTGTACTACTGAGGTATCTATATCTGTGACATTCTGTGGTAATGATACCTTTAAACACCCCTTCTGGGTGGTTTGATTGAAAGTGGGTGTAGGTATATGTGTTAAATTTCTTTTGGTATATGTGGTAGTAGCATTTTTTGTCTACATATGTAGTATGCCCTATTCCATATGTAAGGTCTAGGAAGTCTGTTTGAAATTTCCTAACGTTGAATTCAATTTCAAGTTCTTTGGGATAGTAGGATGCTATGCATTTGATGAGTTCTTCTACAGTCTCAAATGTTACGTGTGCAATAATGCTGCCATCATCTATAAATCTGTTAAAACACAAAATGTGTCTTGGCCATAAAATATTCAGCTTTGAAGAGTACTAAGTTAGCACCATCTGCTGAATCATATGATCCCATAGCAAAACCTTCTTTTTGTACATAGAGTTTAGTATTACCTACTGTAAAGTATGCATTCTCTTTTATGTAGTTAAATAAATCTTTCATTAAGTTGATAAGAATCTTATCAAGTTTCAAAAAGTCCCCAATAAAATGTATTGTGTCAAATAGTGTGCGTTTACTGATTGATGTATATAATGACGAGAAATCAAATGTGATAAAGTAGATATTGTCTAAACAGCACTTTTGTAATGACAATTTGCTAAGTTTGTCTACAACATCTCTGGAGCTTTTGATTATGGGCGATTCTATGCCTTCTATATTTGCTTTATATATGCATTTTTCTAAACAGGATCTGAATATAGACCTTAAAAGTTTAGATGGTTCTGTGTTTAAGGTAGAAAAACCATTTACTATAGGTCTACCTTTCAACATAGGTTCCAATTGAGGTTTTGCTTCCTCATTGAACTTATGGACTTTGGGGCTGATGTTTAGAGTAGGTAGTTGTACATCTGTAATATTTCTATGCAGTAATATTTTTAAGTTGAATTGTATCTTATCTTGATAGTCTTTATATTTTTTATAGAGACTTTCTAGATTTTTGATACCTAGCTCTATTATACCTTGTATTTCGGTATATGGTATATTCTGGTAAACTGTAGAATCACTGAGTTGCCTATCATACTCATGTATGTACCAACTTAAGTTATTGATACAAAACCCTAGATTTTTGTCTGCTGTATTAATAACTATATCAGGCTTATCAGCAATCTGCTGTATAAGATTATTATCAGTATATGTAATATTAGTATTAGTTACTATTGTTTTGGTAGGGTTATTGTGATAGGTCTCACATGATTTTTCTAGTATCTCTAACATGTAAGATTTAGTTTGTTGTGATAATTGGGGGTTGTTAAGGTTCAGTTTTAGGGCCACATCTCTTATGTGTCTATATGGTTCTACACTATTAACCATATCTGAGTATTTCATTAATGTACTCAGTATTTCTTCTTTATATAATTTTTCAAAGTTGCCCTCATTCTCTAGTACTGTTGGTACAAAATTGGGGCCTCTGCTTAATATTTTATTAAGACTCGCATCAATATTTAGAGAGGTGAAATTATGCACACTACATTTATTATTATGTATATCCTGGTAATATTCATCTTGTGTGATGTTATTTCTGTGTAGTTGCAATATTTTTTTGAATTTGGTGTTTAAGGGGTATTGACGCCGCCAATTTGTAAGCTGGTTTATATTATTCCAAAACATTCTAAATCTTTGTTTGTCATATTTTTTCTTTGTATGTATGTATCTTCTAAATGCTAAGTGGTATTTCCATTTTTTGTCTAGAAAATCTTTTGTAAATGATTTGGAACATGTAAGTCTTTTGTTTTTGTATACGTATATAGTGGTATCATTTAGGCCACTGGTGTAGTAGTCTTGAAACTTTTCTTGCAAGTAGTCATAGGATTGTAATAATTCACAGTTAAATTTCTTAATGAGTTGTATATTTGTTTTTACTGTCATTTTTTCGTGTTCATAACAGGTTAGTATGTAATGTTGTTAGCTGTATGTGCTAATAACAATATCTGATAAGTATAACATCTATTATTCTTCGCAGCCATAATTTGCTGAGTATATGTCCAGGGTGTATTCCATCTTTGTAAAGTCCATATGAAATAGTGTCTGTGTAACACTTTTTATTTTTCTTTCTATTACTGTTTTTGTTTAGGTCACTGGCTCAAGAAAACTGGCTTGTTTGTACCTTACATTTTGGTGACCTTAACCTTGTTATTACAGTCAAATGCCTGTTTAAGATATATTTATGGTGATTGGATATTGTTTTACTTTGAAAAACTTTCTAGTTTTCCATATTCTTTGCTCAAAACATCGAGCACGCATAATCTATTTTTGAACTGAAAAATGCTAGTTTTAGAGATATGTAAGACACAATTTTTTAGCACGTGGGTGTTTTAGCATGATAAAAAGATTTTGGCCACAAAACACATGATACAGAAGACAGGTTAAACAGAAAGTGCAAAGTGCAGCTTATAACGTCGAATACGGCAACTTTAGATACATCAATAGGCATCACGAAAACAAGCCTTTATGATTTTGACACCTTAAACCTCACTTTTATATTGAAAAACTTGGGCTTACAGTGGTATACCTTTTTTTTCTTATTTCTGCTGTAAAATGTAGACTCTGGGTACTCGTTATATAAAACCGCCTCACTTTTGAGAAGAAATAAGAAAAAATATCACAATTTTTCATCTTAAAATTTCATAAGGTAGCCATGTTTTTGTAATTGGGTTTCAACAGCGCTGGATGTTGGTGAACATCGGGGTATCGAAAACGGGACAGAATTTTGGATGAAATAACCCCAACTTACATTCACATGCTCTACATTGACCCATTCGATTGTATGGTAACGGAGACGGCACAACCTTACTAACTCAAAGAAAGGTTCAGTCTTTAATTAAAGGAAGAAAGCGAAAGTATGACCTGTTGTTCATGTAACTTTTTAACTCACCTGGGCCGAAGCTCCGGGGGAACTATTGTGATCGGTCACCGTCCGACGTCGTCGTCGCTCGTCCGAATGTCCGTCCGTTCACTATTTCTTTAAACAACATCTCATCCTAAAGCACTGAACAAATTCTGACCTAACTTGGCTGAAGTGATCTTTGGGTGGTCCTCTCTCAAAGTTGTTCAAAGATTTCCATTCCATGCAGAACTCTGGTTGCCATGGCAACGAAAAGGGGAAAATAGGAAAAAAACAACACTGGTTTAACATAGGTTGAAAAATTTGATATTTGGTATATAGCTTTAGCTAGTGGACCTCTACCAAGATTGTTCAAATTATTGCCCTGGTGCCAAAAATGCCTCCGTCCAGGGCCCACGGGCTTTACATAGGCTTATATTGGGAAAACCTTTAAAATTCTTCTTGTCTGAAACGAGAAAGCCAAGATATTTGATATTTGGTATGAAGCTTCATCTAGTGGACCCCTACCAAAAGTGTTCAAATTATAGCCCTGGTGCGAAACATGCCCCGTGCCGAGTTTTACATAGCCTTATATTGGGAAAACCTTAAAAAATCTTCTTGTCTGAAACCAGAAAGCCTACTAGGTGTTTGATATTTGGTATGAAGCTTAGTCGAGTGGACCTCTATCAAGATTGTTCAAATTGTAGCCATGGGGCCAAAAATGCTGCCGCCCTCGGGGCGACAGATTTTGCATAGGCTTATATAGGGAAAACGTTTAAAAATCTCCTTCTCTGAAACCAGAAGGCCCAGATTTTTGACGTTTGGTATGAAGTTGCATCTAGTGAACATCTCCCAAGATTTTCAACATATGGCCAACATATGCCCCACGCCGGGGCCCACTAGCTTACCTTATTATGATCGCTCGCCGTCCGCCGTCGTCGTCCGTCCGCCCGTCCGGGCACACGGATTGGCACTAGTTTGGTAGGACGTTGTTGAGTATTTGCCATTTATTCCGTTAGCGTCCAAAAAGAAGCCAACAAGATTCATTGCTTTGTTGGGTAGTTTAGGGGTATTTTTGTGCCTTGTTTGGTATTTTAGCTCACCTGGGCCGAAGGCTCCAGGGGAGCTTATTGTATAGTGGGTCCTCCGTCGTCCGTCCGTCGTCCGTCCGTCCACACTTTTGAGCAGCTCTATCTCTGCAGCCTGCTGGCTGATCTCAATCATTTCATATATGTAGCATGCCTCTGGTGGGGCATCGATGTCATAAGCTTTTATTCGAAATCACACGAAAACTTCGGTTGCTATGGCAACCACAAGGTCCCATAGACTTACAATGGGAAAATGCTTGTCATCACCATAGCGCCTTCAGTTTTGATCGGATCTTTCTGAAACTTATATGTAAGGTGGCTGGGGATAAAATCTCCGATGAGTTCGAAAATCGGCCAAGCAGGCCTATTAATCATAGAGTAACGTCCCTTTCATTGCTGAAAATGCCGACTTTTGACCTTGTCAACACCGTAGCCACTTCAGTTTTTATCAGATATTTCTGAAACTCATCTGTAAGGTGGCTGTCGATAAAACATCGGATGAATTTGCAAAACCAGCTAAGTTGGCCCATTTATCAAAGAGTAACGTCCCTTTGATTGCTGAAAATGACAATTTTTGACCTTGTCATCACCGTAGCCCTATCAGTTTTGAGCGGTCCTCTCTTAAACTTATATGTTAAGTGGCTGGGGATAAAACCTTGGCTGGGTTCGAATACCGGCCAAGTCGGCACATTTATCAAAGAGTTACGTCCCTTTGATTGCTGAAAATGCTGATTCTTTACCTTGTCATCAACGTATCCCCTTCAGTTTTGATCGGATCTTTCTGAAGCTTAGATGTAAGTTGACTGGGGATGAAATCTCAGATGAGGTCGAAAACCGGCCTAGTCGGCCAATTAATCGTAGAGTTATGTCCCTTTGATTGCTGAAAAATGTCGATTTTTGACCTTCTCATCACCGCAGCCTCTTCAGTTTTGATCGGCTCTTTCTGAAACTTATATGTACGGTGGCTGAGAATGAAATCTCAGATGAGGTCGAAAACCGGCCTAGTCGGCCCATTTATCGTAGAGTAACGCCCGTTTGATTGCTGAAAATGCTGATTCTTTACCTTGCTATCACCTTATCCCCTTCAGTTTTGATCGGATCTTTCTGAAACTTATATGTAAGGCGGCTGGGAATAGAACCTCGGATGAGTTCGAATACCAGCCAAGTCGGCATATTTATCATAGAGTTACCTGCCTTTGTTTGCTGAAAATGCAGATTGTTTTTTCCTTGTCATCAACGTAGCTCTTAGGTGTTGATCAGATCTATCTGAAACTTATATTTAAGGTGGCTGGAGATAAAAAACTCGGATGAGTTCGAAAACTGGCCTAGTCGGCCCATTAAGAGTAACGCCCCTTTGATTGCTGAAAATGCCAAACTTTGACATTGTCATCACCTTATCCCCTTCAGTTTTGTTCGGATCTTTCTGAAACTTATATGTAAGGTGGTTGGGAATAAAACCTCGGATGAGTATCCTCAATGGGGTTAACAAGGTTTCAAAGCATATTGACCAAACTTTATTACTGGTAAGAGGAAAACCACTTCAGTCCGAGCTGCCCAGGAAATGTGATGTCTTGTGACGGTTCCAACGCGTCTCTAAAATGACCTAAATAGTGTTAATGGGGACGTAAAACCTCGACAATAACCAAAACACAAACAAACAATCACAGAAAAACTAGGCTTGTCATTATGAATGCTTCAAACTTATTCAAGGCATCTACATTTGACTTACATATATTCAATGTCTTATTGACTATATAAAACTGATGCATCATTTCAATTCTGACGGGCTGATACAACAACAGCTAGGATACCAGTCGCCATTTTATAGTTGCTAAGTAACATTGCGACAACGTAACACCATTCATATTGTCAGGATAACACTGTTTCAAAAATATGCTAATGGAAATTAGGTAATCCCAAGTATGTTAGGTCGTTCTTCTATATGCATATGCATATGTAAAGTCAAGTCTGCTCTTGGTAAAACCCATAATGTGGGTAAATACTGTTATAAACTGAACAAAGTTACACGGAAGTGAACGTTATTTCTTTTTATTTTCTAGCACTCTGTGTCATCAACAATGGAGATAAGTCTTAATGCGTCGTTGCCGCATTTGGCGTAACGTGCTGTACTGTTGGTTGATACTGCGAAGGATTGGACTGGCATTTTTGGCGATGATTACTGTACAGTGAGTGACATGATTTGGTATGACGTCGAAGGGATGGAAAAGTGAAATTACGGAACTGTTGTGGCGGGCGTATAAATGTGTCAGAGTTCAACCTACCCGCGGCGCCATTAGTGACTAGGTTAAACAGAGTATGACATTGTCTGAAAAGTATAGAGCAGTGTAAAATCGGAATGCAAGGTTGAAGTCATTATGACAAAACATTTACTTCAATTCGTGCCGGGACACATTGTTCATTTGATGAGTTATTTTTATCACTGATATTTTGAACACATACCACAAGCCAAACATTCTGATTCCCACGGTTAGGTATCCCACGCAGGTACTTAAAGGAGAAGATGGTAAAAAGGTATTGGTTTGCGTTCGTATGATATGGGATATGCTTTCTTATATGTATACTACCATTTAAATCATTAAGAAACGTTGCATGAAAATGGAGACTGGGGCATGTTCATGTTTGATGATTCCAATTTGGTTTTGCTCTTTTGCTCATTGCACATGCTTTGATCAGATATTAAATGGTTAAGTTGATACTTCTTAAAGCATCCTTATTATGACGATTCAATCAGGCATCCACAATCTATATCGATTTGTAGCTCACCTGTCACGTAGTGACAAGATGAGCTTTTGAGATCACATTTTGTCCGTCGTCCGTCGCGCGTGCGTCCGTGCGTCCGTGTGTGCGTGCGTCCGTAAACAAATTCAAATAAGAATATCTCTAATACCCCATCGTCAATCTTGATCAAATTGCATGTGAAACATCATCAGGTAGGAGGAAAGGCTGCATAAGTTTTTTGGGTTGATCAGATTGGAATTCTGGTTGCCATTGCAACATATAGCTCCCATAGACTTATAATGGGAACATTTTTTAAAATCTTCTTCTCTGAAACCACAGGACCCAGAGCTTAGATAATTGGCTTGTAACAGTGCCAAGTGGTCACGTACATAACTCCTGCCAATCATGTCCCTGGGGTCCAAATTGGCCACACCCCAGGGCCCCTTAGCCCCATAGACTCATAATGGAAAAAAAAAATTCTTCTGTAAAACCATAGACACATAATGGAAAAAAGCTTCAAAAATCTTCTTCTCTGAAACCACAGGGCCCAGAGCTTAGATATTTAGCATGTAGCAACGGCAAGTGGTCACCTACATAAATCCTGCCAATCATGCCCCTGGGGTCCAAATTGGCCGCGCCCCGGGGCCCCTTAGCTCCCAAAGACTTATAATGGAAAAAAAAACTTCAAAAATCTTCTTCTCTGAAACCACAGGGCCCAGAACGTAGATATTTAGCATGTAGCATGGCAAGTTGTCACCTACATAAATCCTGTCAATCATGCCCATTGTGTCCAAATAGGCCACGCCCCGGGCCCCTTAGCTCCCATAGACTCATAAAGGAAAAAAAATCGAAAATCTTCTTCTCTGAAACCACAGGGCCCAGAACTTAGATATTTAGCATGTAGCAACGGCAAGTGGTCACCTACATAAATCCTGACAATCATGCCCCTGGGGTCCAAATGGGCCACGCCCCGGGCCCCTTAGCTCCCAGAGACACATAATGGAATAAAGCTTTAAAAATCTTCTTCTCTGAAACCACAGGGCCCCCAGAACTTAGATATTTAGCATGTAGCAACGGTTAGTGGTTACCTACATAAATCCTGCCAATCATGCCCCTGGGGTCCAAATGTGCCACGCCCGGGGCCCCTTAGCTCCCATAGACTCATAATGGAAAAAAGGTTAATTTAAAAAATCTTCTTCTCTGAAACTACAGAGCCAAGAGCATAAATATTTAGCATGTAGCAACGGCAAGTGGTCACCTACATACCTCCTGCCAATCATGTCCCTGGGGTCCAAATGGGCCATGCCCCGGGGCCCCTTAGCTCCCATAGACTCATAATGGAAAAAAGGCTTTTTCTTCTCAAAAGCCACAGGGCCCAGAGCTTAGATATTTAACATGTTACAATGGCAAGTGGTCACCTACATAACTCCTGCCAATCATACCCCTGGGGTCCAAATGGACAACGCCCTGGGACCCCCTTAGCTCCCATAGACTCATAATGGAGAAAAGCTTAAAAAATCTTCTTCTCTGAAACTGTGAAGCACAGAGCTTAGATATTTAGTATCTAGCAACATAAAATAGTCACCTACATAAATCCTGCTATTGGGTCCAAATGGCCCACACTCCAGGGCCCCTTAGCTCCTTTAGACTTATAATAAGTTTCTAAAATCTTCTTCTCCGAAGCCATAAGGCCCAGAGCTTAGCTATTTAGTGTAGCAATGTCAAGTGGTCTCCGACACTAATGATTTTCTGGTACACTTGTTGAAATGGCATCTCAAGCCCCACCACCATAGAAGCCGTCATGGCTTAAGGAGCGGTTCGACTCACACCACTTCTGCTGGACGAGCACAGACCTTAGCGGTTTACCAGTACTTTTCCATTACGTTTAGCTCTGCTTGGAAGAACAATGCGCCCCAATCTATTTCTCCAAGCCTTGATTGGCGGGGCGCGTTTACAATTGTTTAGCTAGGAAAAAGATTTTAACGTGTGTGCCCAATCTTCAGATTGGATAGAGCATGGTCTATATCTAATGCTTTGCATCAAAATCCTCAAGAGTTTTCTATTTCGACGACATTTCCCCCATATACGTAGAAAACTAAAACTACAAAAAATACAGGAGCTGTCACTAAAGGTGACCAATACCCCCCACCCCCGTGGGGGCCAATTTCTGAGTGTTTGCAAAATTTAAAGGGGAGGTAATTCAGCCAAAAACTGACAACAGAGTTATGTCCCTCGGTCAGAAAGTAGCCCTTGTGATGATGAATAAGTGTGTGAAGTTTTATGCGGCTAGGTCAAATACTTTTGAAGTTATGTTCAAGGTTAAAGGTTTGTGAAATTTTAAGGGGAGATAAGTCAGCCAAAAATGAAAACAGACTTATGGCCCTTGGTCAGAATATAGCCCTTGTGATGGTGAACAAGTGGGTGGGGTTTTATGGGGCTAGGTCAAATACTTTTAAAGTTATGTTAAAGGTTAAAGTTTTTGCCAAATTTTAAGGGGGAGATAATTCAGCCAAAAATGCTAACAGAGTTATGACCCTTGGTCAGAATGTAACCCTTGTGATGCTGAATAAGTGTGTGACGTTTCATAGGGCTAGGTCAAATACTTTTGAAGTAATGATCAAGGTTAAAGTTTTTGTGAAATTTCAAGGGAGATAATTCAGCCTAAAATGACAACAGAGTTATGGCACGTGGTCAGAATGTAGCCCCTGTGATGATGAATACGTGTGTGAAGTTTCATTAGGCTAGGTCAAATACTTTTGAAGTTATGATCTAGGTTAAAGTTTTGTGAAATTTCAAGGGGAGATTATTCAGCCACAAATGACATCAGAGTTATGGCCCTTGGTCAGAATGTTGCCTTTGTGTTGGCGAATAAGTGTGTGAAATTTCATGGGACTAGGTCAAATCCTTTTGAAGTTATGATAAAGGTTAAATTTTTGGCCAAATTTCAAGGGGAGATAATTCAGCCAAAAATAATAACAGAGTTATGGCCCTTGGTCAGAATGTAGCACGTGTAATGGTGAATAAGTGTTAGAAGTTTCATCGGGCTAGGTCAAACAAAAAAAAAACAGAACACTTTGGGATTGATCCCAATTGTAAATCTGTTCAGAATTATTTTCTGGGATTGATCTCAAAATTATAATTTTATTTAATTTACATGCGAGAAAAAAAATAACAAGATAACCTTGGGATAGATCCCAAACACATTTACAACATTTCCAATTGTGTGTAGAGTTATTTTCGGGATCAATCCAAAAACCACGATATATTTAACATGTAAAAAAATATATATATATTTTGGGATTGATCCCCCCCAAAAAAAAATTCGACTAATTTATAAATCTGTTAAGTAATTATTTTCTGGGATTGATCCCAAAATGATAATGTATTTAACATTGGAAAAAAAAATCAAAACACTTTGGGATTGATCCCAAAAATTGTTTACATCATTTGCAACTGTGTTGATGTGTGTAGATTTATTTTCGGGATCAATCCCAAAAAACACGAGTGCGTTGGATAATGCCCAACGATAATGAAAATAAGTCTTGTATATTTGAACATTGAACTTGGTTTTTATGTGTTTGAGAAATTCTGTGCCCAAGATTTTTGAAAAAATGACCAATAGTAAAAAATACCGTAAATTATCAAAATATGACCAAAAAAAGAGGAAATAAATATATTTTCCTCTTTCAAAATATACTTGGTTTCATATTATACAAGAGTGAATCTGTCAAATAAATCTTCCCAACAAATAATGTATCTGGTTTTTGTTTGTTTGATTTGAGGCTTAACATCCCCGTCAACACCGTATAGGTCATTTTGGAGACGTGGCTTCCAATTTTGTGGGACTTTTACCCGACATTGAGATGAAATGACATCTCAAGCACTGTCACCCAATGAAACCAATAGGGTTTATAAGCATGGACGGTCCGACTCGCACTGCTTTGCCTGGGCTTAGATCCTCTAGGCGGTTTACCAGTACTCATGTGCGGTTGGTTTCAGCTTTGCATGGAAGTATCATGCAACCCATCTATTTGTTCAAGCCCCAATTGCCGGTGGCGCGGTATCTGGGTTTAAAACAGTATTTTGTTGGATATAAACAACATTTTTGAACAATATTACATGGTTCATGATCTGACAGTACGTGTATGTATATTTTTGACATTTATATATATGAATGCCTTCCTGCAGGACACATAATGATCAGTGAAAGACAAGTTATAGTGCACAAGACGGTACTATTTTGCTTATAGTTAGTGCCCTATATTAAGTAGTATAGTGTTACTGGTGGCATATGATGGATTTTGTGTAAAAATGTGTATTTTTCTTCCCGAAAAATGACTTTTCAAATATCTAAAAATTTATTTGATTCCAAAAATTTTCTCTTTGTATCCTCACCACTAACTTTAAAAAAAAAAAACAAAGTCCTATTTTCCAGGTTTTTTTTGTGTCAAAATTTTACATTTTCTGCCTTTAAAAAGTCAAATTTCTGTGCAGACACGAAGCTGAAGGATTTTTGAGAGCTACTTGATATAGTCAGTGCACATCTGGATATATACACTAGTTCAACATCATACAATTTATTTTATAATGTAATTTCTACTTGACCGATAAATACTAGATTTTCGGTGTTTTTATGTAAAAATGTGCATTTTCATACCCCCAAAAATGGAACTTTTTGAACATATATATATTTTTTTTCCTGTAGTTAACTTATACGCATATATAACTTTTTACACCAAAACATTTTCAAGAATCCACACCAGTAACGTTTTAAAAAATTATTCCCCTTTTTATTGCGTTTTTTGTCAATATTTCCAAGTTATTACCCCCAAAAAGACAGCTTTCTGTACACATATCAAGCTAAAACTTCTTTTATCGCTACATGACAACAGTTAGTTTAGTTTTGGCTATTTAAATAAATTCGATATAATTTAATAAAAATTTTATAATTCAATTCCTCTTTTTGGCGATTTTTATTCAAATTTCGAACATTTTCCCCCCAAAAATCAATTTCGCCAGGGAATATTTTTGGGGATTCTTTTCCTGTAAGTCGGGACATCTCACTGATTCTGAAAATAGTGAAAACCCTTTTGAAGGAATTTGTTTGAGGTTCATTGCTATTTTGACTGGCCTACTTATGAAAAAAATCTTTCTGTCTTGTCTAAAAAATAAATAAATAAAAAAAAAGATCTAGACGTGCTGTACTATGACAGCGAAGTCAGCATCATGTGAACCACTATACGTTTATTTTGCAAGCATGAGCGCACTCGTGCATGTACATGTTATATACTTAATGTAGCGTTCAGGTGATTCCGGGTTTTAATACGCAAGGGGCGTTGCGGTATAACCAGAGTTGGGGGGTGTCCTGGGGTAAACGGATGAAAAATTGTCCTCTCTAAGGAAAGTGAAACCAGTCAGTAGAATACCAGTCCTGACCTTTGTTTCAAAAGTTATCCTTAAGATAGTTGGCGTAGACAATATGTCGTATATACTTCGCTATATAGTGCAAACGAACGTTTCAACAATGGAAGCGCCGTGAGAACGCATACAAGCCACCAAGAACTCGGTAGGAACGCGATAGAACGCCATATGAGCCCCGTGGCTACGTATTTGGTCGCTATATGAACGCAGTGACAGGTTCAATGTCAGGTATTTCTTGCGATTCACAGACTTTCGGATGAGTCTTTTAACCGAGGTCCCGTCTCCATATGACCTTAGCTGTTGGTGGGACGTAAAACCCAAACACTCACTCATTTCTTGCGATTCACGGCGCTCTGGAAAATTAAGCAACGTCGTGCCGTGGCAGTGGATATGCGGCATAGGGTGACAGGGACTTAATCGCTAAATCAGATCTGCTTTTTCTGACAGCATGACTGAGGACAACCTGATATCGCACAGTGAAGACACGAATCAGACTGCGTGGACGCGCAGTCTGATCCGAGTCTTCTCTGAGCACCCATGTTCTTAGATACGTTTTCGATTATGGGAGCGTGGCGACCCAAATGTGGTTTCATACACGTGAAGAGAGCAATAACTCAGATCAGTATGCGTATCCGCGTATTCGCGCAGCCGGAAGAGTCTTCGCCGAGCCCTCTGTGCCCATCACCCCAAAGCAACTGTTAAGGTTATATATGAGTAGAGATAGGGATTAAAATTTGAATAGCTCATTTTTTTTTTTTTTTTTTTTTTTGGTTTTGGTTTTACGGCCCTTTCAAGATTATTTCACTCATATTGAGCCGATCGTTAATCAGAGGTGGGCGAAAACCGGAATACCCGGAGAAAAACCACCTGACCTTCCGTTGCAGAACTTGGCGTCTCACATATGTGACCCGAGTGAGGCTCGAACCACAGCGGTGAGAGACCTAGCGCTCTTAACCACTAGGCCACGGAGGCCCGTTGAATAGCCCAGTTAGTGCTATTTAGGTTATATCGAGCAGGCTAGTTTACCTAACCACATTTTTCCGGTACACAGCCCAGTCAATACCCTAGAGTTATATCGAGTTATATCGAGTCGGTCAGTTTTTCTGACCACACTTTTCAAGTCCTGGGCATTACAAGCCCGACCAACACTATTTTGGTCATATCGAGCTTGTCAGATTTCCTAGACGCACTTTCCTGAACCAGTAGTGAGTACAGTGTACATATTTCGTTAGAATCTGGCATCTGCCCTTCTTGAATCAGTGGAAAGGAGAGAAAACCAGTAGAAAGATCTCACAAAGAAGATATCGTTTGTATCGAACCGGCGATCCCCTGATCACCAGTCGCATGCGCATCCGACTGAGCTACGATCATATCATAAAGCTATGGAATCCGGGATGGGACATGATTTTTTAATATGTTGTGCGGACAACATAATATCTTGTCCGGAAAAGATATTATCTTGTTCGGACAACATATTATCTTATGCGCACAAGCTTGTGCGGACAACATACTATCTTGTTCGCACAACATATTATATTGTGCGCACAAAATAATATCTTGTTCGCACAATTTAATATCTTGTTCGCACAACATATTTTAAAAAAAAAATCATGTCCCTTCTCGTGTTCCGTATAAAGCAGATAATTTCAAATAACACATTTAAAACAATATTGGAAAAATATCGGCGAAGAAGGATAGAAAAAACTAAGAAACATTTCTAATAGGAAACGAAAACTTGAAGATTTTATTTTGATGTAAAGATATAAAACAGGACCGTCTGAAAACAATGAAGTTAATAAGCATGCGAAAATTGTTGACTTATTTGCTAATAGTTGGAGTTTTCATAATAGGAGCTTTTCTGTATGGTGTTTTGATGTCGACTGGTTACGACCAACACAATCAACGAAGAAACGGTATTTTTTTTTTGTTTCGCTTCATTATGATAATCGGCCCCCGCCCATAGGGGCTTGAAGAAATATATGGGCTGCATGATGCTTCCACGCAGAGCTGAATCCGGCCCGCACACTAGTACTGGTAAACCGCTTAGAGGATCTAAGCCTGTCCAGGAACCGCGGTGCGAGGCGGTCGATGCTTATAAACCCTATTGGTTTCATTGGGCGTCAGGGCTTTAGATGTCATTTCATCTCAATGTCGGGTAAAAGTCCCACAAAATTGGAAGCAACGTCTCCAAAATGACCTTTGCAGTGTTGACGGGGACGTTAAACCTCAAATCAAACAAACAAAAATCATTATGATAACGCATCCATGCATTTTTCACATCTCCAAAATGGCTACTTTTCTGATAAAAATACTTCTAACGAGTACCAACAACCCATTTCTTGGAGCAGAAATAAGGAAAATAATGTATACCCCCGTAAACCCAAGTTTTCTCAATATGATGATGTACCTGTTAATAATATTATTTTATTCTTAAAAGAAATTGGACTTTTTCATAAGATTTATGTGTTTTCAGGTGTTTATACATTATCATTTGAATTTTTACTTTTAATATCCTCATAATTTTTCATACCGTTTGATCATTAACCGCTTGACGCTTATGACCCACAAAGAGGGTTGACGCTTTGTTAAACACGAAATCATCATCATCATCATTCTCAATATGAAGTGGTCTTTAGGGGCTCTTCATTTCACGGACTTGCTCACGTGATGTGATTTTGGGTTTTAACAGTTACCCCCTATATTATTTGTATTGCAACACATTGACCTGTTAAAGATGTGCTATCTCAAGACAAGTGAGCTTTATCAGGACAGCGTGACATTTCACTTTTATGAATGAGCCGGACTAATGGAAAATGTCAAAAATGTTATTATTGCTGCCAAAATTTGAAAAAAAAAAAAAATATTTAAAAAAATATCATAGGAAACATTACGGTCCGCTGACACTAAATATATCGACTGATTATTGCGCCGGAATGTTGGGACACACTTAGGACAATGGATTACTCATCACGCTAACAAGTCCGTGAAATGAAGACCCTTCTAAATCCACTTTATATAGAGAAAATTGGGGTTTACGGGGGTCTACATTATTTTTCTTATTTCTGCTCCAAGACAAAGGCTGTCGGTACTCGTTAGAACCGCCTCATTAAGGCGGTTCTAACGAGTACCGACAACCTATGTTTGCAGTATAAATAATAAAAATATCACGGCATTCATCATTGGAGATGTGAAAAATGCACTAAGTCGCAAGGGTGTTCTATCGTAATGCAATCGTAAATTGCTAATTTAAGACTGCACAAGGGGATTCACTGAAAAATAGAACACCAGATTGGTGTCCTTTGATAATATAATCCTAACTAGAATCAGACACAGATGCAGTATATAGCTTAAAAGCAGATTTTTTTTAAATATAAATATTATCTCAAATCCTGAATGCAGCGGCGGGTTCCCGCATGAACCAGCCGAACATTTCTTTTTCGAATGTGGCCTTTACACTGAGCAAATGAACAGAACGATGCATAGTTGTAATCCACAACTGATAAACAACTTCTCTGACATAACTTCAGGATCCCCAAATTACGATGTTGACACCAATAAAATGATAATTCAGACAGTTAATAAATAACATAAAGGAGACACGCAGATCTGACTAACCATTACGAAAACACGCCTATTCAAATACAATGTCAATTTTACCGCCGAAAATACAAGAATTTTATGTAGAAAAATTTGGATATTTTTCTTATTTCTGCTCAAAATATAGATTGTGGGCACACGTTAGAACCGCCTCATCGAGGCGGTTCTAACGAGTACCCACAATCTATATTTTGAGCAGAAATAAAAAAAAAATAAGGTTTACCCCTCCAAACCCCAGTTTTACTATATAAGAGTGGGGTTCAAGGGGATCAAAGTTATATGGGCTTGTTTTCGTGATGATATTTAGTTGCCATTTTTCACTTAAACCATTCAAGTGATCTAGTGCCGTGATTTACTGAGTGATACATCGCTGTTTGTCGATCAGTTGAAAGTAGACAAATCACTCGCGCTACGCGCCCGCGACCTGAATCTTTTTACGGCAGGCCTCAAAGCAGTGATGTATCACTCAAAAATCAATAATTCACTGCTAGAGCGGATCCATTTCTTAAAGTTTATTATTTGAATTTGTTTTATAGCATCTCATCAACAGCGCTACCATATAGTCAGCGTGCGAGTGATTGTACATGTATGCATGAACGAATGAGAGGATAATTAAAATATAATTTCAAATGAATTATTTATTGCATTAGCCATTGTACCTCTTGAAATGTGGGACCCGTCCATCGGTGCTTGGAGAACTACATTGGGCTGCATGATGCTTCTACGCAGAACTAAAACCGACCGCACACGAGTACTGATAATCCGCTAAGAGGGTCCGAGCCTTCCCAGTGAAAGTCGTGCGGGTCAGGCCGTCATCGAGGCGATTCTAACGAGTACCCGCAATCTATATTTTGAGCAAAAAAAAAAAAAAAAATTGTATATGCATGCTTTCTAAATGGAGTTCGAGTAAGCCATGATAAACAATCCATCCATTTTCGAGTTAGAACGAGTTCGAGTTAGCCATGATTTAAAAGCCATCCATTGTCGAGTAAGAACGGTTAGAGTTAGCCATGATTTAAAAGCCATCCATTTTCGAGTAATAGCGAGTTCGAATTAGCCAAGATCTAAAGCCATCCATTTTCGAGTTATATCGAGTTCCGAGTTAGCCATGATTTGAAAGCCATCCTATTTCGAGTTACAGCGAGTTAGGCCTAGCCATGATTTAAAAGCCATCCGTTTTCTAGTTATAGCGAGTTAGAGTTAGTCATGATTTAGAAGCCATCCATTTTCGAGTTAGAACGAGTTCGAGTTGGCCATGATTTAAAAGCCATCCATTTTCGAGTTACAGTTAGTCATGATTTACAAGCCATCCATTTTCGAGTTAGAACGAGTTCGAGTTAGCCATGATTTAAAAGCCATATATTTTCGAGTTTAGTGAGTTAGAGTTAGCCATGATTTAAAAGGCTTCCTTGTTCGAGTTAGAACGAGTTCGTGTTAGCCATGATTTAAGATATCCATAGACTATGAGTCTTATATGTCCGACATTTTCAGATGAAGCTTTTTTCGGCGTCTTAAGGGTTAAATACATACGTTTTGAGAAATCGTAAATATGTGTCATATAAGAAAGATATATGTTATATAAGAATGATATGTGCCTTTAAAATTTTCATAAAAATCAAATTGTATTTTGACATATAAAACAGATGTATATAAACAGTAATACTCCTAAATTTAAATATTTAGCATTATTGCACCGTTTCTCTATGTGGAGAATTGCAACACATGACAGAAAACTCATATCAGTGTTTGCTAAAATACGATTTAACTTGACGCTTAAAGCATTGGAAGAAAATGTTTTCCTAACATATTCTGGTAATTGATTCCATAATCTGGATGCGGGCCATGAAAAAGCGCCACCAAACGTTGTCTTTTATGATCTGCGGACTGCAAAAGAGCCGTCTGCTGTTGATCTTAGCGGCGTGCGACCTTCAGTCTGAGACACAGGGGTTAGCAGTTCAGATATGTACGAAGGTATAGTAGTCGCAGATAAGATTGACTAGGCGGAGCTATTCAGGTGTTGTCAAAGTCAAGTCAAAAGCTCTTTATTCTCTCAGTATCAAATATGACATCCGAGGAAATAGACAAAAATAGTGTAATAGCAGTATAGGACAGTTCACTAACTCGCACACCCACATGCACGACAAATATACATGAAAGATGATAATAGATAGTGAGGGTGCCAAGAATTGGGAGATAGCTAAATCAATGTATGGTGGGGGACAAAAATCAAAGTCAATCTAGCTTATCCGGGATGTTACTCGGGGAGCAAGATAAATAGATAGATAGATAGATAGATAGATAGATAGATAGATAATAGATAGATAGATAGATAGATAGATAGATAGATAGATAGATAGATAGATAGATAGATAGACAGACAGACAGACAGACAGACAGACAGACAGACAGATAGATAGATAGATAGATAGATAGATAGATAGATAGATAGATAGATAGATAGATAGATAGATAGATAGATAGATAACAATACATTGAAACAGCTGTTTTTCACCCATCAACTCTGTTGTCACGTATGATTGGATCAGAGAGGTCAACCAATAAACAAGCCGCTTCACTACGCAGCGTATTCAGACCACACCTCCGCTACATGTCAAAATATTAAAATGCACGGAAAATACGTGTGCTGACTTTTGTGAATGAATTTCGCAAAGTGGGACACCTATTGCGAGTTGGATTATTTCTAAACGTGAGTATTTTTTCCAAATATTACTACACAATACAGTCAAACTTCGATGGCTCGAACCCCTTTGGGACCATGAAAATCCATTCGAGACAGCGGCAGTCCGGGTCACCGAGGGCCACTGCCAGGAGCCACAACGAGACACTTTGGAACATCCTCTCGATGTTCTACAATGAAAATGTATGCTGTGTGTATTCATTAGAATCGCCTCACCAAGGCGACCTCAACGAGCACACAAAGCATACATTTGCAGGATAAAAGACTAAAATCTCTAATTATTCCCCACTATTTCCCACGAAGAGAATTTCCCTAGGGGCTCAAGGGCGAGTTCGACTCAGCCATGGTAAGCGAGCCATCGGTGTTCGAGCCATCGAAGTTCCACTGTACTAGTATCTTGCTTTGTTTGCGCTGCCTGCTGGGAGACAACGTCTCCAGGAAATGCATCCGTCATCAGTTCAAACATTAATTTATAAACATGTTAATGTTGCATTCAGACTGGCAAACCCCATAACCTAAGAAGGAAATGCGTGAAAGATGAAAGTGGGGTCTGCCGGGTAGCTTCTCCCAGAAACAGACGACTGGGACACGCCGGAACAGCATGGGCAAGGCGGCTCCAGCGGCTCCCAGTGCGTCAAACAAACTTTTAAAATATACATTACTTATTCCATAATACAAACGTTTTTCAAACAATAAATGGAAGGCAAAACAGAAAGTACTGGAGTTTTAACCTCGCAAACCTGTAGACTGATGCCGATACATATGCAAACAGTGCCGGCCCCAGCTAACTGGCTAATTACAAGCTGATCCACTAGGACCATCACTGTTTGTCAGTGTTTGTTATCCTGTCAATGATTTTGACTATACCCCCTGTCTACAAGAACTGACATATCCAAATCAAAACGTGGAAGTCCACTTAAAAAAATTCAGGGGTGGAAGGACTGCATGTATCCTTTCAGCACCATCACCGGGCACTCTGAAATGCGACTCCACAACAATATACATGTATCTGAAGAAAATAATTTTGTCAGGCCAGTCGTAATGTAGTGTCACAGCACATTCAGTCTTATGACTCCCAATTACGGGATGCGTTAGCACATTCGATACGCTGTAAACATTGACAGGATGTGAATTATCGAGTGCTCGACCACTCGCACCCCATTCATAAATAACTTGTCATTACGTCAGAAGAAAATATTGAGTCACCATCACGAACGCACGCCCATACAATTTTGATCCCTTTGAACCCCACCTCTATACAGTAAAACTGGGGTTCAAAGGGGTAAACCTTATTTCCCCTATCTCCGCCCTAAAATACAGACCGCTGGCACCCGCTATAACCGCCTCGATGAGGCGGTCCTAGCGAGTACCAACAATCCACATCCCGAACAGAAACAAGAAAACATCACAATTGTTCATCTTAAAATTTTCATTTTCCGATGATAAAAGTTACAATACATCTGTAAATGCGTGCTTTCGCAATGGTCCAAAACTGACCGCTCTTCGTATGCCGTCTGTAACAGGCGCTCATGCCGTGGGGTCTCACATGTCATTCCTGTCATTGAATTCCATGTGAGGCCCCAATGCATGTCAGACCCCTGGCTTGCCGACGGGACTGCAGGTAGTCGAATATGTTAGAAATTCGAAGTGAACTCATTAGGCAAATTTTTTCATGATTATACGCATAAATATACAAAGGTTTTTAAGACATTTTTGGTCCTGGCTTGTCAGAAGAGCTTTAAATAGTTACACATTAGGTCGAGTATAGAAGCGCTTATGAAGATACTTTTGTCTTTGTGTTTTAAAAAAAAGTACATTCTAATAAAAGGTGGAATTCGTCGCCAAGCGAATTAGTTGTACATAATGGACATTTTCGATCGTCTAGATCCATATTAAGCCATCTTCCTGTTTCTATAGGGAATTTATGGTTTGCTGTACGAAAGCGGATCATAATCATGCTTAAATGATTGGGTAAAATATGAAAATAATGTTCAAACGCAATCGATTCCTTAAATGAATTATAGTTTTTTCCTTTAGTTGAGTTATTCAGGCATCCCTGCCATTGTTGGGAATACTGATCTAAAAGTGTTTGTTTTACGAAATGTTTAACATTACACTGCAGTATATTATTTTGGTTCAGCCATAGGTCAGCGCGACCTACGTTGGAGAGAATATTTCTTACGTTATTAATCCATTTCGAGTCAAGATTTTCCGTGTTTTTTAAGACTTGGTACAGATGAAACGATAACTTTAATTCCTTTCCGCAAATCAGTTTATTCCAAAAGTCAATGATTCTCGTTTTAATTATTGTCTCAATTGGGAAACGACCAAGCTCAGCATAGAGCATATATAATGGTGTACTTTTCCTTGTTTTCGTAATTTTTCGCAAGAACTCTGCATGTACTCTTTCTATTAGGTCTAAATTCTCAAATCCCCATATTTCACAGGCGTAAACAAGGATTGGTAACACGGTATTATCAAATAGTTTTATTTGTAAATCTATTGGCAGATGGAAGTTATTAATTCTAGTGAAAAGAAGATACATTGCCTTTTTAGCCTGTTCAACTAAATGTTTTCTGCTATTCAAGAAACTTCTTGATTGCGAGAAGAAAATACCTAGATACTTATATTTATCACTAATTTGAACTAAATTGTCACCCAAGCGAAAATTTATTTTATCAGTTTTTCTAGTGCCAAAAATCACAACCTTGGTTTTATTTATATTTACTTTAAGCTTCCATCTTTGACAGTAATCATGAAATATGTTAAGAGTCGTCTGGAGGTCCTCTTCATTGTCCGCTAATAGAACCGTATCATCTGCATACAGTAATACAATTAGTTTAAAGAAGGTACTGAAATATTCGCTGTCGCAGTCAAACGATATACCTAGGTCCGATCTAGCTAGCAGAAAATCTTCAAGATCATTTAAATAAATAGAAAAAAGAACAGGAGAAAGATTTTCTCCTTGTCTGACCCCACAAGAACTTGCAAACAAAGCCGAATTTTCCCCATTGAGGGAAATACAGGATTTGATATCATGATACATATTATAAATAACCCTAAGAATTTTACCGTCTATATTTGATTTTAATAGTTTTTGCCATAAACCTACCCTCCAGACCGAGTCGAAAGCTGAAGATAAATCAACAAAACAGCAGAACAGTTTCTTTTTCATATGTTTCAAGATTTCAATAATAGCATTAAGTGAAAATATATGATCTAGTGTCAAGTACTGTTTCCTAAACCCGGCTTGGTTCTCCGACAAAAGCATTGAGTCATCTAAAAATTTCGAAAGACGATCATTGAGTATGGCGGTAAATAGTTTCCCTAAGCAGCTGAGAATTGTAATGGGTCGGAAATTGGCAACATCATTTAAATCGCCATTATTTTTGTAAATTGGCTTGATAATACCTACAGTCCATTGTTCTGGGAAATAGCCAGTATCCAAGATAATGTTAAACAGAAGTTCATAAATAGGAAGAAAAACGAGTTTTGTTGATTTGATATATTCATTGACTATAGAATCATAACCCGGGGCCTTACTGTTTTTTAGCTTGTTGATGTTACGAAGAATTTCTTCCCTTGTAATTTTGGAATTCAAAATGTGATTTTCGTCGGACTCCTCGAACTCAAAATGAATGGGTTCTTCATCTTCGTGTGCTTGGTTTATTAACCTAAAATGCTCCACAAAATCATCTAGACTTGGTATTTGCTTTGCTTTGCTTTGTTTTAAACTGTTAAGAAGTTTCCAGTAATCTTTTGGTTTGGATGACTGCATTTTTCTCAGTTTTATTTCATTTTCTTTTCTATATTTTGCAATAAAATTATTCATCGTCTTTTTATACTCTTTACTATAATGTATTAAATTACTTTTATTACTGGGATTTTTTGAGGACTTATATCTCTTTTTAGCTAAATAGTTTTTTTTCCGTGCCCTGTTGCACTGAGGGCCAAACCACGGTTTATTGTTTGAAATTTTTTTAGTCGTGTTCGAAAATATACGTTTACGTGGGAATGACATTTCTCGAGATTCCTGAAATATTTTACATATCATATCAGTTGCCTTGTGAATAGTTTCCTTAGTATGGGTACTCGTACGTAGGATTCTAGAAATATCATTCACGTTTGTTATGTTTATATTTCTGCAAAATGAATCAGAATACCGTCCATCCCATTTCGGGATTCGGCTAGAACTTCTATTCATATGATAAGAAGAGGACTGTGCATCCGAAATAGATGCTTTGCATAAAGTTGTACAAAGAAGGCTATGTCCATCGCTGAACATTGGGGTCCATTTCAGTAACCTCAAAATTTGTTATGTGATTAAAGACATCTGATGAAAAAATGTATGTCAAATAGAAGATACGGTAGAGTGCGTTTCGCACGCTTTCTACAAGCGGACGAAATGGTATTATACGGCACAGCTATGCTTGTGTTACAGTTGAATTCACACAATCGGGTGACTTGGTTTACCTTTTTGTTAATGGAATATTCCTAAGGCAGGTACAAACGATACTTCCGCCCAGTCAATCTTATCTGCGAATACTATAACTGGTTAATGCCTTATATACCAGAACTACTTTCTTAAGGACTATGAAAATGTCTTCCTGGCACGTGGGTTAAAAGTCATGGGTGTTCAGCATGTTGACATATTTCTAGAAAAAAAAAAAACAACCCATAATGTTCCAAGTTAAATGAATAAATATAAAACATGCATATTAAAAAATGTATTTTTGTTGTTGGAAGAAAAAAAACTAGAAATGCGTCCATAGGACACGCCTGCCCCCGCCTGAAAATATGTCTGTTCGTATTCATCAATAGAAAGTTATTGACCGTGTTTAAGTTTTGGACCCTTTTTTCAAGTTTGACCTCTAAGTATGACCTTGACCTTGTAGGTAAGGACCTTAATTTTGTGTGAGGCAGATTGTCTCATGATGGCCAACATTTCTGCCAAATAATTTTAAAATCCATCCAGAGATAAGAAAGTTATTGACCGACCATTTTTTTTACCTTGGACTTCTAAGTATGACCTTGACCTTGGAGGTACGGATCTGGGTTAGCATGTGACACATCGTCTCATGATGGTTAATATTTCTTCAAAGTAATTTTAAAATCCATCCAGAAATAAGTAAGTTATTGACTGCGTTTAAGTTTCGGACCCTTTTTTGACCTTTGACCTCTAAGTATGACCTTGACCTTGGAGGTACAGATCTGGTTTTGCAAGTGACACATCGTCTCATGATGGTTAACACTTCTTCAAATTAAATTTCAAAATCCATCCAGAAATAAGTAAGTTATTGACTGTGTTTAAGTTTCGGACCCAATTTTTGGCCTTTGACCTCTAAGTATGACCTTGACCTTGGAGGTACCAACCTGGATTTTGCACATGACACATCGTCTCATGATGGTTATCATTTCTACAAAGTAATTTCACAATCCATCCAGAAATAAGAAAGTTATTGACTGCGTTTAAGTTTCGGACCCTTTTTTTGACCTTTGACCTCTAAGTATGACCTTGACCTTGGAGGTACGGACCTGGATTTTGCATGTGACATGTCGTCTCATGATGGTTAACATTTCTGCCGAGTAATTTTAAAATCCATCAATAGTAAGGAAGTTCTTGACTGCGTTTAAGTTTCGGACGCACGGACGCACGGACACACTGACGCACGGACGGACGGACGGACGGACGGACAGGGGCAACGCTATATGCCCTTTCCACCATTCTTCGAATGGCGGGGGCATAATAAAAATTCGCTTTGTAAGAAAATTACATTTCAAAATGGTCCATTTTTGAACGTCTGTTTCTCCATTGTCCGTCTTTAGAAATATACCATTTTTACACCAAAATGTACCTTAGTCTGTGTACTAGCAAAGACGAGACGTGATTTTTAAAAAAAAAACTGGCATTATATCATTATATCCATGCCGAGAGAACCTCTTTCACATTTAGAGTTCACTATACATTGTCAACCATGTACACAGTATGACGCACGGATTAAATTTAGCACTGGGGTAAATAAGCGTAGCGATACTAAAAATTCTTTCAAATCGTTATTATTGCTTTTGGGCAAAACAGACAATTTTCCCCGCTTGTATCTATTCTATGCATAATAATATTTACGAAAGAAAAGCACGATCTGGGCATATAAATATTTAGAATAAATCCGTTTTGCAGGATATTTTTACCCACGATTAGCATGTTTATACCCCTGATTTACCTTGAGAATTGACCGACCATGTATACAGTAATTGCTGTCAAAATGACCGTTCGATGGGTGTTTAAAGGATGGATGAAATGTAATTATGGCTGTTTTTTTTGGAAAAACTACTTTTCGTCGTTCCTAGAACATGGAATATACTTTAGGTTGTTGTAAAAACTGAATGTTTCCGGCGAAGGACAATGGAGAAACCGATGTTCAAAAATGGACCATTTTGAAAGGTAATTTCCTATTAAAGTAATTTATTTATTTTTTGTTTTCTAACAACAAAAATACACTTTTGAATAAGCATATTTTATGATTATTCATATAATTTGGAACATTATGGGCTGATTTTCAAGAAACTTGTCGACATTCTGAACAACCATAAATTTTAGCGCACGTGTCAGGTTGACATTTGTATATACCTTAAAGTTATGGCGTTTTAAAATGGTTTCCCAGCCAAGCTTTTCAAACATATCAGATAATGGTGTATCAAAAGATGCATGAAGATAATACTAAGTTACTTCAAGATGTAGTTCCCCAAGTATTGGATCCATAGCCTATAAGTGGGAGTATATAACTTTGATAAAACATCTTCTGAGCTTCAGGTGGAATATGTGAAGAAAGTTGCTTTAAAATTAAGATCTTAGAAGTAGTCTTAGAACAAAGATAGTCAATATTTTCGGTCCAGGGTAAATTTTGGTCCATATGACCATAACTTTTAATCTTATTGCCGTCAATATAAATACATTTTGTGCCAAATACCGTGTACCTACAAGCATGCGTGTTGTTTTATCACGATGTGAAATCATTTTTGTTTTGTCCACACCATTGTTTCGCATTGTTGCAATCATATTGGAAGTTTAGTTTCGACGTCGGCATTTGCCTTAGCATTTGCATAAATTGTTATATCGTTTGCATAGCAATCAGCAGCAGAGTGTTTCGTAAACAAAGGCAAATGGTAGATAAACTTTAAAAATAGTGTAAGGCCAAAAATGGCGCCTTGTGGTACTCCGGATATATTGTTTGCGGGTTTTGTCATTCCTTTACCGCTGTCTATCACTTGTTGATTTTAGGGATCGTTGAGCAGAAATATGTATTTATAAGTTGAAACATAAAGTATAAGTAAAACATATAAAACTAAGTAGGTGTGGCAGATTTAGACTAAGTGGACTAGTGGTGTAAGTAGGAAAAATAAGGTAAATAATCCAAGCAGAATTCCACGTAACATAAGGAACATATCTAAATGGTCTAGAACCCAGCAGGCCCACGTCGTTAGTGAAACGTCAAATCAACGTCGATGCAACGCCATGATGTTGCACCGACATAGATGTGACGTTGCATAAATGCCATGACGTTGTATCGACGTTTCTGTGACGTCACAATTACGTCATGTGCCTGCTTGGAAGGAACGCCAGTGGCACAAGAGTAGGTTAGGGAAGTTAAGTTGGTAAAGATGAGAAGGATAAGTAGGGTAAGTGAGTGAGTGAGTGATTGAGTTTTACGTCCCACCAACAGCTAAGGTCATACGGAGACGGGATCTCGGTTTAAAGACTCATCCGAAAGTCTGGAGAAGCCCGGGATCGATCCTGCAAGGCGAGTAGTGTAACCATTACACCACGGAGGCTTCTAAGTAGGTTAAGTAAGCTAAGGAACCTAATTTCTTGCACACCAGATAAGGAAATCCTAATTTTTAGCTTGGGATAGAAATTCTGTTCTAACCCTTGGTGTTCTTATCCAAATATTGTAGCGTGTTTAATAAATGCACTGGTTGAATAGGACGTCATATGCGCCGTCGTTAAGGTTGACGTAACAACACGTTACGTGACGCCACTAAACATCACTGTAGTGTCATCACAATTTGGCGGACGTCGGTAACCGAAGTGACAGCAGTATTAAAAATCCACACTCATAAATAGAAGGTATGCAAGAAAAAAAATCATACATGGGTGTGAGGGTCGATGGAAAAACCCGTCCCTCGGGATCACTATCCGGTATCACTCGGCAAGCCTCGTGATGCCGGACAGTCACCCGCGGGACGGATTTGTCCATCCACCTTTACACCCATGCAGGATTCTTATAAGAATAGTAAACTAAGTAGGCGTGGCAGTCTTGGTCTAAGTGGATGAGTAGCGTAAGTAGGCTGCCCCCGCCCATCGGGGCTTGGGGAAAACGATTGGACTGCACGATGCTTCCACGCAGAGCTGAATCTGACCACACACGAGTACTGGTAAACCGCTTAGAAGGACTAAGCCTGCCCAGGCTAAGCGGTGTGAGTCAGATCGTCCAATGCATATACGCCTTCTGGCTTCATTGGGCGGCAGGGCTTGAGAAGTCATTTCATCTCAATGTCGGTTAAAAGTCCCACAAAATTGGAAGCAACGTCTCCAAAATGACCTAAATAGTGTTGACGGGGACGTTAAACCCCAATTCAAACAAACAAAAGCGTAAGTAGAATAAATAAGCTAATTAACCCTTTTTGTACCAAATGGAATCTTCCTCCTTACATATAGCAGGAGTGCATTTCGAAATTTAGGGGTGTCAGGTTGTGTTTTCTTCAAAATTTATTTGGAAAATAGCTGAACTTTTTGCAAACAGTGTAGGCCCTGTGTTCTGCGGCGTCTGGTCTGGGCATGCGCTGTTTGCCAATTACCGTTTAGGGGTTTCTGGTACGAAATGGGTCAAATGTTGTAGAAATCTGTGTAAAATAAGTAAAGGAACTGCTCTACCAGCAAAACCAACTGTACGAGACAAAGTTATCTAAGTTAAGTAAGGTGCGGAAGCTTTACCGGAAGTGCATGTGTTTGGCTAGAAGGATAAGTAAGCTATTAATTAACCTCACGGTGCTGACGAGCACGCATGCTCTATTTAAAAAAAGTTATTATATAAATATTACATTCCTGAGAGGGTGATAGTGAAAAATGTCACCCTGAGGAATATGAATACCAACAGAGGCGCAGCCGAGGTAGATATTGATATTCCAAAGAGTGACATGTTTTAATTATTATACTTCACGTGACTTTCTCATACAAAACTCCCATAGACCTGAGGATGGTTTTTTTTACTATCACCCTGCGATAATTTCGACTATCACATGCACACAATTGGTTGCGCGTACGGTCCGGTTCTTCTGTCTAGCTGGAAATGAGTCTAAACTATAAATTGTAACAAAGTCGATAAATTTTGGCACCAAACTGTTTCTTTTTATTCAATTAAGAAAACGCATACCCACACTTCAGGGTTTTGTTCAGAAATAACGAAGTTTGAACTTCGGAATTTCTGTTTCACCACCTAACGTCGCTTATGTAGAAAGCCGACGTTATCCGATAATTTGGAACGGCATGCGTCAAAAGTCACTTGTGAGCAGTCCTATATCTTTCCATTAAAAAATTTCTTAACATAATTATTAGTTTTGTTCGGTATAATAAAATAAACGTTACATTCCTGAGAGGGCGATAGCGAAAACTGTCACCCTTCGAAATATGAATAACAACCGCGGCTGCGCCTCGGTTGAAATTCATATTCCTCAGGGCGACATATTTTTACTATCACCCTCTCAGGAATGTAATATTTATATACTAACACCCTCTCAGGAATGTAACATATTTTATTATACCGAATAAAACTAATAATTAAAGTAAGGGATTTCAATGAAAAATTAGAAGCCTCCGTGGTCGAGTGGTTACGCTACTCGCCTTGTAAACCAGGGGTCGCAGGTTCGATCCCGGGCTTCTCCAGACTTTCGGATGAGTCTTTGAACCGAGGTCTCGTCTCCGTATGACCTTAGCTGTTGGTGGGACGTAAAACTGAAACACTCACTCACTCACTCAATGCAAAATACAGGGCAGCTCACACGCGACTTTTTTACTATCACCCTCTCAGGAATGTAATATTTATATACTATCACCCTCTCAGAAATGTAACATTTATTTTATTATACCGAATAAAACTAATAATTAAGTAAGGGATTTCAATGAAAAATACATGGCAGCTCACACGCGACTTTTGACAGCATGACGTTTCAAATTATCGGATAACATCATATCACACGATCCTTACTCGCGATTATATTCAGCATTTGTTGATAAAATATTTTTGCGCGGATTTCCCAGAGCAATGGCGCAGATTAAACAGCGTCAGGGGAAAGAGCTCGGCTGTGACAGCAATTTGACATTTCAAGACTTTTTAAACGACGTCACGCAAACGGCTCTAAGTGGTAAATTAAGGAATCGACACTGGATGCCAATCGTTTCATTATGCTATCCTTGCAATGTCAACCCTTTAGCCATAGTGAAGGTTGAATCATTCTCTGCTGACACCGAGTTCGCTTTAAAAGAAATAGGGATAGCCAAGGACGAGTTTAAAGTAATACATAATATGCTACATGACAACAGACTAAAAGCTACTATATCAAGTCTGATTCGAAGTGTACTCATGGATAACTCTGGCGGAAAAGGCTGCAAGAAATGGACGGATATCGCTAGAAACATATGGACATCCTTCCAAATTCAAGGATATTTAAGGGACGATATACCGTTTCCTGCGGATGTTGTAAATTCAGAGAAAAAAGCTGGTTCTTCTGAATTTCTGACGGATTTAGTACTAAAAACTATCAGAGAAAACCCATTGTCAAAAGAAGAAAGCAAAAGACAAAGACACATGGCTTTGGTTAAAGCGTATGAAAGTATAGATAAGAAAACATTAGAGGATCTTAAAATTGTGTATAAACAGGATTTTATCTTGTTTAACTATTCTGTGGAACCACCATCTGCACAGAAGTAATAAGTGTTTCTTTATATCGACGAACTATCCACTGACTCATAACCCGGGAGACACATGACGTAATTGTGACGTCACATTAACGACGGCGCAAGGTCATGACGTTTATGCAACGTACATCGTCATGACGTCCTTCAGAGGAGGCAACTCCTGCAAAGTATTTTTGTCTTCCATGTGAATAGGGGTCAACTCTTTAAAGGAAAGAATTTGCTCCTCAGGAGCAAATTCTTTCCTTTAAGACTAGACCGCTTTTTCAGTGAGATCGGGCTTATAGAAAAGCGAACAGGAAGTCCCGAAGTTTGTCTCCCTTTGAAAAATGGCGGAAAAATCTGCCATCTGTTCCCATTCCTCTTAAGATGCCAAGACTTCACCTGAAAATGTACTTTGCTTATTTTTTTCTGCTGCGTGCTCTTGCAAACTTTTTTCAAACACATTTTGCAGACAGGAAAAAGTATGGCCCTATGGGAGATACTTGTGCAGAAAACCAGATAACAAAGCAGACAACAATTGTCGTGACTATTATACACTATATACCTTGTCTCAAAACCAGACTTTTTTTCTAATAAAATTTTGTGATATTTTTCTTACTTTTTACTCCAAACATAGGTTGTGGTGCTCACTAGAACCGCCTCAATGAGGCGGTTCTAACGAGTACCCACAACCAAAGTGCTTTGGAGTAGAAATAATGAAAATAATGTATAATCCGTAAACCCCATTTTGCTGTATATAAAGTGGGGTTTAGAGGGAACTTGTTTATATGATGTGTAAAGCACAAAATGTGTCCAAAAAGCCTAAATAATGGGCCTCTGTGGCGTAATGGGTTGGAGCGCCGGCTCTCTCACCGCTGTGGTTCACGCCTGGCTCGGGTCACATGTGTGAGCAGGTTGGGGAACCCACGTGACCATTTGATATAGTAAACGGAATTTTATGAGGAAAATTGCTCGCTTCAGGTACTGTTTTTCTCCGATATTTTGGTTATTACAGGATGCATTTTTACGAGTTATATACCAAAGTACTCTGCTCAACTTCCGTTTTTTATGACGTTTGCTTTGAAGGCAGAAACTGCCTGGTTTTCGAGAAATGCTCGCCCAAATTTTGTCCCCGAGCCCGACAGATCGTGATAAAGACCACGGCAAACAGCAGAAATCTTTAATTCATTGCAAATAGAGTGTTTCAGATGATCCTATCGCATCCGAAATCGCAAATATTACCTCTAGCATGTTTCCATGTAACAGTTAACACCGATACACCGTTTGTTTGCCCCTTTCAACACAAGCTTAATTTAACAGCCCCACTGTGACCATGAAAAGAATATCAAGGTTACGGCACCCTGATAGGTTCCTGACCAAATGTTTTATCCCTTGCAATTTGTCTATAGTTCATTCAGTTGTTAATGAGAAACAATCTAATCTGCAAACAATCTAATTTTGCCTAAATTTGACCTATATAGCACAGCTTTGACTTGAAAATAAGTTCATTGTCACCAAAACCTACTCAGCCCTGCAATGTATCGCCATGTTATATCCATACAAGTTTGAATGAAATCCATCTATTTTTTCTAGAGATATACTGCACGAAACCTAAAGTTGGCTGTGACCTTGAAAATAAGGTCAAGGTCAGAAAACCTATTTAATTCTTCATCAGGTTTCATCATGTAAATCCATGCAAATTTTATTTGAATCCACCAAGTTTTTCATGAGATATAATGCACTTAGCCTAAATTTTGGCAATAGTTGACCTATTTAGCATGGATGTTACATTGAAAATAAAGTCAGGATCACCAAAACTAATCAGTTCTTCATCCTGTCTCAATTTTATATCCTTGCAAATTTTATCCATATCCAACAAGCAAGTTATGAGAAAGTGTCACGCCGACGCATACGGCGACGCGGACAGGATCCGCACCATAAACAATATGCACCCAGCTCTCCTTTGGAGTGGGTCACAATCTGAATCATCAACATATATAATTAGCGGAAGAACCAGACCTACCAACATAAAATAGGAAGGAACCACAGCAAAAGTACTGACTTAAAACGGTCATATATAATTAGCGGAAAAACCAGAACTACCAACATAAAATAGGAAGGAACCACAGCAAAAGTGCTGACTTAAATCGGTAAGTAAACGATACTGGTGGATATCACAGGATATTGACCCTCGCCCTCATTTTCAGTGTGGTACAAGCAAACATTTATGACATAAGAAAGGGAGAAACACATATTATGAGGTAAAGAAATAGATTCACGTAGCTAATCAAAGCGCCGAAAGGCACTGGAATGGCAGTTTCTGTGAAAAGTTTGAAGTTTTGCGCGTGTAACTAATTATTTGTCACCACTGTGCTTTCATATTGTAGGACGGTGACAACTTTTTGAAATGTATTTTGTTGGCATGCTACCGTACGGTTGAAGTTTCTTGCGTCACGTACTTAGCATGTAAGCGTTATGATTGTGTACCCTTTCAGCCCTTTATAGCCAAGTACAGATACCTTTGCAAACAGTGTAGATCCTGGTGAAATGGCCCATAACAAGACATCTCATTCTGTTCTACATGGTTGGCACTGCTGTTGACTATTATTGACTATACACCCAGTAAACATGTGTAGAACGGACGTGTACAAATACAGTTATTGGAGACTGAACTTCAGAAACTCGTGTAGAAGCGGTAATATCTTAACCTGGCCATTTTTAAACGTTGCAGAGGATATTTCATCTTTTATTCTTATATTTCGCCACAATTTCACATTTCTTATGACTAATCTGCAGGCAGCTGGTTCCAATCTATGAAAGATAAGATAAAATTTGAAAGTCGTCTGCCTTAATTTTTTTCTCAAGGCGGTTCTTCTGTTGCGGTTTATTTATGTTGTTGTTTGTTACTTACTGCGAGTATCACTTGTGTCTTTTTATTTTGGATGGCCATTTGGCCATTTTGTGGGAAAGTGACTGTCCTTATGGCCTTCCTTTGTATAGGTTTCCATTATGGTCCGGTCGCTTCATGTTTGTGTTTCTTTCCCTTTGGTGTCTTTGATGGGTGGAGTAGGTTAATTGTATCGATTCCTGATCTTTGTTTTACTTCTACTTTGTATCACGCTTTTAAGACAATAACACGCCAGTACGCTTGTGTAGATATTCATTGTTGGTTTTTCAAAAGATATGTGTCGTCTGATCAGTCCTGGAATTTTTCAACTTAAGACAGTTCATGTATGCAAATATGCGCGAGAAAATGTTCAAAACAATCACCGGAATGAATGAATCTGAGCTTAAAACTGAAAAAAAGCCGGACTCCATTTTGTGCCGGCTCATATTTCTATGCCGGGGGAGTGGGGGCAATTACTTCACAGCGAACAATCACAGAATGAATCTGTCATTAAAAATAATTAATATACATTACCGAGGAAAATATCAGACTCACCAACACCACAGCAAAAGGACTGACTCGAAACGGTCAGTAACAATTACTGGCGGGCTTTGATGAGTTAGGAGACCTTCATGTGGACTGAACAAATTATTTGTCTAAATCGCGACGGAGGTAAGGGCGAGGATTGTGTCCACGTAAAATCGATTAAAGCCCCCCAGTGGAATTCGTTTCCGCTGACCGTTCCAAGGCTGTTCTTCTGTCGCGGTTTATTTTGTTGTGGTTTGTCTTTGGGTGTTTGTGGTGCTTATATTATTATATTTTGGATAGCCTATTGACCATTGTGAGAAAGTAACTGTCCTTTTGGCTTTCCGCTGTTGATGTTTCCCTTATGGTCTGTTGTTTCATGTTTGTGTTTCTTTCCCTTTGGTGTCTCTGATGGGAGCTGTGGGTGGTTTATTGTATCGATTCCTGACCATTGTCTTCACTTCTATTTTAAGTATCCTTTACGGGATCCCAACCTTCACCCTAAGGGCCTGAGTTCGCTTTTATGGCAAACGCTTTCTGACCTTTTGAATACAAAAACTATTTTGCCGATCCATGTGTGCTGCACTGATGTATCTTCCAATAAGTCTGAGAGAAAAAGCTCTTTCCACAACAAACGTAGGCGGCCGTGCCCATGTGTTTTCGCGTATATTCGTTTAGATATTTTCAATCTTAAGTCTTTTCTACATGTGTGGCATGCGGAAGTCATTTTGGAAAAAGGAATACATTATGTATTAACGAAAATGTATTTTCCATGACCAACATCACGTGAATTGCCATCTTGTTGTTGCGATATGTTAAAAAGCATTATCAATATGGCGTTTTCGTTATCACACTTTTGGAAATTACCGTGAACTTTACCTTCCCGATTTTGTACCGTGAACTGGAACATTTTATAAAACTTTGCTTACCAGGCAAACAAACGGTGTATCGGTGTTAACTGTTACATGGAAACATGCTAGAGGTAATATGTGCAATTTCGGATGCGGTATCTAAAACACTCTATTTGCAATAAATAAAAGATTTCTTCTGTTTGCCGTGGTCTTAATCACGATCCGTCGGGCTCGGGGACAAAATTTGGGCGAGCATTTCTCGAAAACCAGGTAGTTTCTGCCTTCAATGCAAACGTCATAAAAATCGGAAGTTGAGCAGAGTACTTTGGTATATGACTCGTAAAAATGCGTGCTGTAACAACTAAAATATCGGGGAAAAACCGTACCTGAAGCGAGCGATTTTCCTCCTAAAATTCCGTTTACTATATCAAATGGTCACGTGGGTTCCTCACCCTGGAGAGGCCAAGTTCTGCAACGAAGGTCAGGAGTTTTTCGCCGGTACTCCGGTTTTCGCCCACCTCTGATTAACGATCGGTTCGAAATATAGAAAATGATTTTTAAAGGGTCGTAAAACCCAAACAACCAGCGCGAGTCACAAAAACTGTTGTCGGTTTTGTGACAGACAGACTGCATGCATGGTAGTTAACCCAATCTCGGTTGACAACTTTGCTTCCCTCTTTAATTGCATGCCGGTGGGTCAGGCCTAAGATTCTTTGACAGTTCCAGCGTAAAGGCTTACTGAGAATTAGAGAGAATTTAATTTTAAGTAATGTCGGTTGGTGCCTGATGCTCTGTCTCTGGTCGGGCTCATTGGAGTCTAACTGTTGGTTTTCGTTTGCTCCAGCATTTCACTGGTTTTTTGCTGTCGAGTCCTCACCGTTGTTTCATCTCTGTGGTTGTTTGATTTTTGTGTTCACGGAGATGTTGCACTGATCAGTTAGGGTGCCTTAATGCGGACTGAACAAATTATTTGTCTAAATCACGACAGAAGTAAGGGCGAGGATTGTAGCAGTTTATTTTAGTGATGTTTGTATTTTGAGTGTGTGTGTCGCTTATATTATTTTGCTTTGGATAGAAAATTGGCCATTTTGTGGGAAAAAAAAACTTTCCTTTTGGCTTTCCGCTATTGATGTTTCGATTATGGTCTATTTTTCATGTCTGTGTTTTTTTCCCTTTGGTGTCACTGATGGGAGCTGTGGGTTAATTGTATCGATTCCTGATCATTGCCTTCCCTGCAACTATTCTTTAACCAATACATGAGAAATGTATATGTTCATATTGTTTCTCTTATAAAAAGATACAAAAAAATGGAAAATGATGCATGCTTTGCTTTACGCAAACACGTCTAAACAAATACATTGTAAACTTTGCCGCCGAAAAAATGAAAAAATTAAGATGAAATATTTTGATATTTTTCTTATTTCCGCTCAAAATATAGATTGTTGGTACTCATCGAGGCGGTTCTTACGAGTACCCACTATCTATATTTTAGAGCAGAAATAAGAAAAATAAGGTTTATCCCTGTAAACCCCAGTTTTACTGTATAAAAGTGGGGTTCAAGGGGGTAAGAATTATATAGCTGTGTTTTCGTGATGAAGCATGCTTTGTTTTGTTTCCCTTCTGTCGATTCCTGATCAGTGCCTTTACTTCTATTTGTTGCACGGCCCCCGCCCATCGGGGCTTGAAGAAATAGATGGGCTGTATGATTCTTCCACGCAGAGCTGAAGCCGATCCGCACACGAGTACTTGTAAACAGCTTAGAGGATCTAAGCCTGCCCAGGCAAAGCGGTGCGAGTCGGCCCGTCCATGCTTATAAACCCTATTGGTTTCATTGGGCGACAGGGCTTGAGATGTCATTCATCTCGAAATTGGAAGCAACGTCTCCAAAATGACCTATACAGTGTTGACGGGGACGTTTAACCTCAAATCAAACAAAATTATTTGTGGCAATTAACTAAACAACTTTTTCAACAAGCGAAGACCCAGATCAGCCTTCACAAACGACCAACAAAAGATTCAGATCAGCTTGCGTGTATGCGCGTAGCCTGATCTGAGTCCTTACTTGGCGTTTGCGTAATCTATGAGTGATATGTTGTGAGTCTCGTATTGAAAGAAGAACGCAGGGGTGTTCTTTTTAAGTCCTACAATTTTCTGACCATATAGGGCCGTGTACTTAAGGACTGGTCTCATTTGGTCAGTATATATCGACAAGGCAGCACTCTAGTTACGATAACACATTCGTGTGATATAGTAAATTTTTCAAATCTCTAAAAAAGCATTTTTTCTGATGAATATTTGTGATATTTTCATATTTATACTCCAAACATAGGTTTTGGGTGCTCGGATGAACCGTCTCAATGAGGCGGTCCTAACGAGTACCCAAGACCTATGTCTTTGAGCAGAAATAAGGAAAATAATGGTTATCCCCGTAAACCCCAGTTTTCTGCATATAAAGTGGGGTATAGGGCGTCTTTATTTCACAGACTTGTTCACGTGATGTAAAGCAAACAAGGCAAGCAGCTCTTGACAAGGCATTCAGCCCTTGCAAAATGGACATAATCGGTGAAAGAGCAGTGATTCAATATGTGCATAAAATGGCATCCATAATTATATAACACTTGGGAAAGATGTCCCTTCATATGCTACAGTGAAAAGATGGGTGGCGGAATATAAGCGCGGCAGACAGAGCCTTGAGGATGGACCCCGTCCTGGAAGGCCTGTGAATGTTGCAACCCCAGAAATGGCCAACAAAGCCCATGATATTGTAATGACTGACAGACGAGTTACAGAAAGATAAATGGCCAGTAGAGTTGGCATTTCACGGGAAAGAGTATATTCCATTCTGACAGCGGAGGATCTTGCAATGAGAAAGCTTTCGGCCCGATGGGTACCAAGACTTCTGACAGTTGATCAGATGTACACCGGGCGCCCATTATCGCGTGCAAATCATTACCTTTTTGAAGGAGGAAGATCCTGTCAACTTACTTCAGAGATTAGTCAGTATAAATGAAACATGGGTCCATCATTTTTACCCCAGAGGCCAAATAACAATAGAAACAATGAGAGCACCCTGAAGAAGGCAAAGGCTGTTCCATTAGCTGGGTGAGGTTATGGCATCGGTTTCCTAGGATTCAGATGGTACACTGCCAATAGATTATATCCAAAAGGGACAAATAATCAATGGCACATACTATGCTTCACTTCCGATGCAGTTACGGGACAATATTAAACTTAAGCGCCGCGAAAAGCTCACTAAAGGTGTGTTGTTCCATCAGGACAGTGCCCCTGTTCACAAGTCTGTCATTGCTATGGCTGCCTTTCACGATTGCGGCTTTAAATTGAGCATCCGCCTTATTCACCTGATCTCTCTCCATCAGGCTTATTCGTTTCACTGACCGTTCCAAGGCAGGTCTTCTGTCGCGGTTTGTTTTTGTTATGGTCTGTCTTTGAGTGTTTGTATCGCTTATATTCTTTTTTTGGATAGGCAATTGGCCATTTTATGGGAAAGTAACTGTCCTTTTGGCTTTCCGCTATTGATGTTTTATTAGGGTTTGTGGTTTCATGTGTGGGTTTCTTTCCCTTTGGTGTCTCTGATGGGAGCTTTGGATTAATTGTATCGATTCCTGATCATTGCCTTCACTTCTATTTTCATTTATTTCCAAAACTGACAACACCCACCCACAGTCCAATGAAGACGTCATATATGCAGTGGATGACTTTCTGAACAGCCAAGAAAAGGAGTTCTATAAAAGTGACATTGAGGCCCTTAAACATCGCGCTAGCAAAAGTGTACCTGTGTAGATACTGAAGGGGATTATGTTGAAAAATAAAACAATATGTCCGACAAAATTCAAATCTTTCATTACGAGGCTCACACTATATCATTCAGCCCTCACTCGTAGGTTGGTGGTGCTCGTTATAACTACCTCAATGAAGCGGTTTTAACGAGTGCACACAGTCACCTGTACCACAATCTATAATTTGAGCAGAAATAAGAAAAATATCACATTTTTTTCATCTGAAAATTTTCATTTTACGGCGGTAACCATCACGAAAACATGCCTATATAATTTTGACCCCTTTAACCCCACTTTTATATAGTAAAACTGGGGTTTATAGGGGTAAAGTTTATTTTTCTTATTTCTGCTCTAAGATATATACTCACCGGAAAAAGAAACTATACACTCATTTTTAAGTTGTCACTGGCGAAACATTTTAATGAAATTTGAATTCAAATTATCATCATTGGCATGTCTGATTTGTCGAATAAAATGTTAAATGATAGCTACGATTTAACAGGTAGAGCCACAGGTTCAAAGCAAGGGTCCAAATCTTGCTGTTCAAGTTTCCATTGAGTCAAATATTTTGTGTCGCGAATGTGATTCCCATTTTTACCAGTTATTACGCATCATCTAACGTTGGGAATATTGTTTACAAAATGAAAATTTTCACAATGGTTGAAATGTTATCGACGTTTAAATATTGGACCAAACCACCGGAAGTGAGAGAAAAGTTTGTCATTTCTGATTGCGGTTTTTGTTTTTATCAATATTTAAGACACAGCTGAAAATGCTAAAACGACTGAAGGCACTTTTGGGTCGATTATTGGCTTCAAACATTATTTTGAAAATTTCGCTGAAAAAGGCAGATTTTGAGATTTCAATAGAATGTTTGTTTCTCGATAATTTTTAGATGTTATGTTATTTTTTTATTCCTTGCTTTTCACTTTTTACCTATACGCAAACATGTTGAAGTCAAAATTCGATTACAAACAGATTTTGTGAAAAATGCACTTTTTTACATTTTTCCCAAAAACTATATTATTTCGAACACCAGATTTTCTTTAAATTGTTACATGATTCATGTCGATTGTTAGTCGAATCCTTAATCAGTAATTTTTAACTGAATTATCCACTTGTTTTGTCAGGCGAGACAATTTTAAAGTGTATAGTTTCTATTTCCGGTCAGTATAGATTGTGGGTGCTCATAGAGGCGGTTCTAACGTGTACCAACAATCTATATTTTGAGAAGAAATAAGAAAAATATCAGAATTTTTCATCTGAAAAGTTTCTTTTATGCGGAGGTATAATGTATACTGTATTTATATAGGCGAGTTTTCGTAAAGATTTTACGGCCCCGCCCATCGGGGCTTGAAGAAATAGATGGGCTGCATGATGCTCCCACGCAGAGCTGAAACCGACCCGATCACGAGTACTGGTAAACCGCTTAGAGGATCTAAGCCTGCCCAGGCAAAGCGGTGCGAGTGTCTGACCGTCCATGCTTATAAACCCTATTGGTTTCATTGGACGGCAGGGCTTGAGATCGCATTTCATCTCAATATCGGGTAAAAGTCCCGCAAAATTGGAAGCAACGTCTCCAAAATGACCTTTACAGTGTTGACGGGGACGTTAAACCTCAAATCAAACAATCGCAATGATTTACAATGTATTTGAATAGGCGTTCTTGCATAAATACCTATGCGCATGGCTGTTTGAAGCCAATGTCAAGTGGACCGAAAGCGGTGCTCAAACAGCAAAAACCATGTTCAAATCATGAAATTCGCGTGCCGTTTGAACATGGATTTTGAGCTTTTGATATCACAAGACGGGCCTTGCTTTGTTTACGTTACGTTCAGTGGCTCGAACTACCCCTGTCTCGAACAGATTTTCGATATCCTAAAGGTGTTCGAGCCATTGAAGTTCGACTGTAGTATTCTTTTAATTCAGTACTTGAATAGTTATATGTAGAATAATTAACGTCTACAAAACATTACTCAAACATTTTTTTTTTTCAGAAGGACAAATGTTAATATTGCATTTTTCATATCATATCCCAGAAGCCTCCGTGGTGCAGTGGTTACGCTACTCGCCTTGTAAACCAGAGATCACAGGATCTATCCCGGGCTTCTCCAGACTTTCGGATGAGTCTTTAAACCGAGGTCCCGTCTCCGTATGACCTTAGCTGTTGGTGGGACGTAAAACTAAAACACACTCACTCACTCATATCATACCCCATATCAGCCCTCGACCCATATCAGCCTGATATAGGATTTTCGGGCTATTGTGGGTATGATATGAAAAATGCCATATCATAATCTCTATCTAATATTTTAATAAGTAATATAATAGTACATGTATTTCGAGCATGCAACAGCCGACTTGTATGCCATATTACCCGAAATCATTGAAGCATATGCCATTTTTGTAATTTAATCTGTACTCTTTAAGGATGACTGAAGGTTGTTAGCTTAAAAATCTATATCGCTACCAATGTCTTTATTAAAATAAAAGCATGCGTTAACTGAAACACACGCTGGATTGAATCTCTGTCGTATAGAGGATATTTGATTTTTTCAGTGTAAGATCGAATTTTATTTCATCGAATGAACACCAAAACTGTTATTTTCACGAGTGGCGTAGCCACGAGTGAAAATAGCAGTTTTGGTGTTCATGAGTGAAATAAAATTTGATCTTGCACTGAAAAAATCAAATTTTCTGTTTCTTACATGCTTCAAAAGGCAATATTTAGCGTCTTTAATGGTGTCGCTCACATTCGGAGAAAATTATTTTTGTTCCTGTTCGTTTCGCGTCAATTTAGTGGTGTCCATCGTGTTTAGTGGGTATACTATTGGGTGTAAACTGAAAGTTTGCACCTGAGAAATGGCCTGGGATGGTATTATTATGAATGATTAATGAAATAATTGAGAGAGTAGTTTTCCAAAGAAGTTGCTGGCAATTCTAACGTCGCGCGACAAAAGACGTGACGTCAGCGTCATAAATGACGTCAGTAACGTCCCCGTCACACATGAACGGGCTATGCGTCAATTAGAACACATTTCAGTATTGTTCAGTTATCTGACAAAGATAAAATTGAAATTAGAGTTAGATTTGAAGAAAAATGTAGTCCCAAACAGTGAAAAATAAAAAATCGTATTTTCACTGTTTGAAACAGTGAAAATATCGATTTATATTTCGCTGATAAATCTCTATCATTCATTCTAACACAGCGCGCCTATATAGGCAATGGAAAACGGCTGAGTTTTATTCTGCAACAAATCACAGCTCGGAAGAGCGTGACGAGTGACGTCATTTAAAACTGCTAATTTATGACGTCACTAATCGATTTCCATGACGTTAGACGGTGTAACGTCATTTTCTCGTATCAAAAACGTTAGAAAAATATATAAATGCATGTGTTTCAGTCGATAATTTTAGCGGGATTTCTTCTAACAATGGCGAAAAGTTGTGAGATTTTGAAGGAATCAACAACATTATTGCCGATTTTCAGCGTGTTAGACTCGAAATAGATCAGCTCTAGTCTGTGATTTGTTGAGTAATAAATCACAGTTTGTCGGTCAGTTGTAAGTAGACAAATCACGCGCGCTACGCGCTTGTGATTTGATCTACTTTACAACTGACCTCCAAACTGTGATTTATTACTCAACAAATCACAGTTAGAGCTGATCTATTTCTTAATTCTAACACAGTGCGCCTATATAGGCAATGGAAAATAACTGTGTTTTATTCTGCAACAAATCATAGTTCGGAAGAGCGTGACGAGTGACGTCATTAAAAACTGCAAATTTATGACGTCACTAGTCGATTTCCTTGACGTTAGACGGTGTAACGTCATTTTCTCGCATCGAAAACGTAAGAAAAGGATATAAATGCTTGTGTTTCAGTCGAAAATTTTAGCGGAGTTTCTTCTAACAATGGCGAAAAGTTGTGAGAATCTGAAGGAAACAACAGCATTATTGTCGAGTTCAGCGTGTTAGAATCGAAATAGATCAGCTCTAGCCAGTGATTTGTTAGGTAATAAATCACAGTTTGTCGGTCAGTTGTAAGTAGACAAATCACGCGCGCTACGCGCTCGTGATTTGTCTACTTTACAACTGACCTCCAAACTGTGATTTATTACTCAACAAATCACAGCTAGAGCTGATCTATTTCTTAATTGAAAAGCATGTAAGAAAAAGCATTTGAATATATACACCCATGAGAAAACCTGCCTTCAGGATTTAGAGCCGGTAAGATACAAATCAGATTTGTCAGCAACACAGACTACAAAAAAAATATAAGGATCAACCATGGTTTTTCATGCATTAACATTCGCCGGGTCCCGAGGAAGCTGTTTGAACATGAGGCCGACAGGCCGAATGTTCAAATATCTTCCGAGGGATCCAGCAAATGTTAATGCATGAAATAACCATGGATGATCGTTGTTCTTGCATAACTTACGATTCCGACAGCAAATTTTTACGAAAATGCCGAAAAATCCATATAAACTCCATCTATACTCTTGAAATGCGACCGGCGAACCAACATGGCGGCCATTTCAGAATGTTGTTTACAATGACGTTGTTACGCAGTTACCATCTGACGTCATCATTGAACCCTAAAACGCTACGTTCAGGGCGATAACGTTACGCCGCTCAGCCTGACAGGCATGAATCCAGACCATTTATGGTCCATATATGGACCATTGCAATTTTTACCCTTTAACGTTCGAAAGTGGACATTTTTTGTTATGGGATAGTGCCCACCAGTTCACAGAAGCATACTAACACCATTTTGATCTTACTTGGTCGGGCTGATTGGGGCTCAGGGCCCTCTCAGGGCCCATTTACGTCTTTTTCTTAAATGACAGTGGTCCATATATGGACCACTTTGATTTTACCCTTTTAACGGTTGGAAATGGATGTTTTTTGTTATGGAATAATCTCCAGCAGTTCACCAGCAGTTCACAGAGTTATACTAACATCATTTTGATCCTACTTTGTCGGGTTGATTTGGGCTCAGAGCCCAATTTACGTATTTTGTGCTTGACAGTGGACCATATATGGGCCACTCCGATTTTACCCTTTTACGTTTGGAAATGGATGTTTTTTGTTATGGAATAATCTCCAGCAGGTCGCAGATGTACACTAACATCATTTTGATCTTACTTTGTCGGGTCGATTTGGGCTCAGAGCCCGGTTTACGTGGACAGTGGACCATATATGGGCCACTCCGATTTTACCCTTTTAACGGTTGGAAATGGATATTTTTGTTATGGAATAATCTCCAGCAGGTCGCAGATGTACACTAACATCATTTTGATCTTACTTTGTCGGGTTGATTTGGGCTCAGAGCCCAATGTACGTATTTTGTGTTTGACAGTGTCCCATATATGGACCACTCCGATTTTACCCTTTTAACGGTTGGAAATGTATATTTTTTGTTATGGAATAATCTCCAGCAGTTCACAGAAGTATGCTAACATCATTTTGATCTTACTTTGTCGGGTGGATTTGGGCTCAGAGCCCGATTTTGGGCTTGACTGGACGCCAGGGCGACAATAAGGGTGGTAGATATAGCGTGCGCTCCCATTTATACCCTCTAATGTTAGGTAATTGATATTTTGTGTGACGAGGTAGGCTCCAAGTGTGCATAGATGTATACTTTCACCTTTTAGTTCCTGGTTGTTTTTGGGCTTAGAGCCCAATTTACGTATATAGTCTATACAGGCGTTCAGAAAACTGATAACTGGTGCTTTCTCGGCATATAAAGGTAGATAATCGATTTTTTTCATGTGTGCGAGTTATCTCGTGGAAAGCGATTTCACACATATGGATATGACACTCGGGCTTCATCGGGCTCGGAGCCCACTAGAGTTTGATGTTTGTTCGCGTACTTAAAATTGTCTGTGGTGACCTATATATATATATATATATATATATATATATATATATATATATATATATATATATATATATATATATATATATATAATATATATATATATATATATATATATATATATATATATATATATATATATATATATATATATATATATATATATATATACCTTGGCATTCGAATATTTGCATAATCCCACCTGGACTCTGACTTCGCACTTAAAAATTTAGATTTCCAATCTGTTTGGGCTCGGCGCCCACTGCCACCCATTTTTTGTTTATCGAGATACCCAAAATGGTTTATATCAAAATAAGGCAGGTTTTAGACTGTATACGGCCATTTTATGATTGAAATTGGATGATCAAAATTTATCCGCTCGTCAAGCTCGTGTCGGGTTGTTTTGGGCTCGGTTTTGGGCTCGGAGCCCGATTTACGTATATAGCCTATTTATACCCTCTAACGTCTGGAAATTGATATTTTAAGTTACGGTGTAGGGTCCTAGAGTGTATAGAAGTATACTTTCTACCTTTTGGGTCTTGCTTTGTCGGGTTGTTTTGGGC
>OY757023.1:0-135187 GCA_963580285.1 Lucinisca nassula | reverse complement strand
GAAGGCTGAAAAGACACCTGTGCAGGAAACTGAAATCCCAAATTATCCGTTTCGGAAAATATGTATTGACATACATAATTTACCTCCTACACTAGCGGGTAACAAATATTTGGTAGGTTTCATAGATGTGCTATCAGGTTGGGTAGAAGCATTTCCTGTAAAGTATAAGACAGTCGAAAATGTGGCACATCTGTTCCTAGAGGAGATCTGGCCTCGTTTTGGAGTTCCAAGTCTTATTTTGACAGATTCGGGATCTGAATTTATAAATGGGACTATAAGATACATCACCAATGCTTTAGGTATAGCACACATTCAAACATCCTTTTATAACCCAAGGGCCAATAAGATTGAAAGGTGGCATCGATTCATTGATGACATAATATGCAAAACAGCTGACGATGAAAACTGGGATGTTTACCTTAACCAATGTCTAGCTGCTTGTAGATTTGCCCCATCCGAAGGTACAAAATATTCTCCTTATTTCCTTCTATATGGCCGTGATGTCTTGCTTCCCCTTGACAACATATTGCAAAAGAGGAAAAGGTACACTGGTGATGAAGGTCATAAAATCTTTCTCGAACGCATGCATCATGCTTTCAGTATTGCCTATAAAAATCTTAAGAAAGCTAAGAAACGACAACAAAAGTATGCCAATAAAAACACAGAACCAGTTGGCTTTGACGTAGGAGATGCAGTCTTTTATAAAAATCACAAAAAGAGATCCAAAGTTGATAACAGGTATTTACCATATTATAGGGTAATTGCAAAGAACAGCCCTCTCACATTTGTCATCAAAAATGTCTTAACTGGTGAAGTGGTAAAATCTCATGCCTCCAATATAAAACATGCCAACCTTGAGGACTGGGAAATTTCTGACCCTAAACCTATAATCCCTGAGGCAGAAATGAAACAAAGACCAACACGTAAGGCCACGTATGTTGTTCCACCTTCAGACTCAAGTGATACCGAAGTAAGCAGCGGCGAGACGGAAATATACGATCCTGACCCTTTAATTAAGAAATTCAGGTTTGAAAGGACTGATTCCTCGTCTGTATCTGAGGATGACGTTCCAGTGACCGAACTTAGCAAGAAAATAAGGCGTCGAAAGTACCCAAATATGACGAAATCGGACAGTGGACAGGACAATGAATCTGACCATAAGATGGATATCAATTTTATCCAGACAGCAAAGTCTGAGCCGAGAAGACATTCTGAAGTTAAGACTCAGAATAAACAAATGGCACAACTAGGACATTGCTTGAAAGCAATATTTCAAATTTAATACTCTGAATGTAAGCTGATTTTGCACAAGGCCTAAATATTTTGTACATTTGTATATATATGACAACCCATGTGGTTTTTGCAATATAACCTTTTTTTATTAAGTTAGTAGTAATCTAAATGAAAGAAACTATCTGCTATACTCTGTATTTGCAGGTAGAACTCATCATGACGATTTTGCCCTTATATCTTATGTGCTTAGCAGCTGACTTTGGCTTTGAAATAAGAGAAAACACAATATTTCTTAATGTTAATGATGTTAGTTGGACAAGGTCAACATGGAAAATTGCAATGACTTTGGATTTAAAGACATATGCACATTTCATGGTAACCCTAAAAAATGACGTTAATGATGTCCTACAATTTGTTCGACGTGTAAGCATGAAATTCGAGGACGGACCTTCTAAGAATTATTTGAAAATGCTCGCCTCTTTAGAAAATGAGGTTCAGCAGTTATATGGCACGCATGAAGATTTGTTCTCGGTTTTCGCTAAAAATAATTATATAAGAACAAAAAGAGGATTGTTTAACATATTTGGTAGTGCATTACAGTTTTTGACAGGTACTGCCACTGAAAAGGATATAAATGATGTCAAGCAATCAATACATAAGGTCTCAGAAAACCAAGAAATATTATCCCATGTAGTAGAAGATGCCATTTCTATACATAAGGAAGCATAAACGTTGTGGTAAAGGACTTCATTCTCAAACGAATCCGCAAAGTGAAAACACGGTGCGCTCTGTTACAGGTAGGATGGGAAGGTTTCTGGCATTATATAGCGCTTGAGGAAGAGAAAATGACACGCATGGTCAGCTTCTGGGGCAGGATCCAATAATTTTGTGAGAATGTTTGATCCAAAAACTCTTAAAAATACGGAGAGAATATATGTGAACTATGTATGGATTTGTCTGTATGGCACTGGTAATATAAGACAACTTCTGTTGGTTGTTGAGATGTCGTCAGTTGCGAAGAGAAGCCAGAGGCTACAGAACGATGGATAGAAGTATGTGAAAGAAAATATCGCGAAGATTTATACAGCATTATATTGTGAGCGAGTCAGGGAAGACAAGGGGAAGGAGGAGGATGGGAGGAGGAGGGGGCGAAGGGGGGAGGAGGAGTGAGGAGGAGGGGGGAAGAGGAGGAGGGAATGAGGGAAAGGAGGGAGGAGGAGGGAGGAAGAGGAGGAGGAGGAGGGGGGAAGGAGGAGGGAGAGGAGGAGGGAGGAGGTGGGACAGGAGGAAAGGATGGTGGGAGGAGAAGGGAGTGGGAAGAGGAGAAAGGGAAGAAAGAGAGAGGAAAAGGAGGGAAGGGAAGGGGAAGGAGGAGGGAAAGGAGGAGGACGGTGTGAAGGAGGAAGAAGAGGTTTGAATGCATAAGAAGGCAAAAATTAACATGTGTTGCATATCTCATGCGAAAATATGCGTCTTGCAGCATTTGCGGAATGGACTTCAGTAGAACCGATACCTTGACCGACATTTGAAACACATAGTTCGCTGAACAACGACGCAGTCCTACCCGTCTCGTCGTATTATTACCTTCCAACATTCATTGTCTATGGTGCTGACTGGCCCTAGTGGAAGCGGTAAAACGGAATGGACTGGAAAGTTACTCCTATCCGACCTCATTTACCCTCCACCTGAGCGTATCGTATGGTGTTTTGGCCAGTGGTAAAGACTGTACGACAACTTGCAACGCAGTCTTTCTCATATAGAGTTTATACACGGTATACCGGACAACCTGACCAGCTCCGAGTATGTCGATGCCCGCAAAAGGAACGTACTGGTTTTTGACGATTTGATGACCTAGGCCAAATGGGACCAAAGAATCGCCGACCTCTTTACCAAGGGAAGTCATCACAGAAACTTGTCCGTCATATATCTCACGCAAGTTTTTGACGTTATCCAATCAGACGTCGCGTTACATACGCAAGTGCATTAGAATTCTATTTTAATCAGACAGCAAAGATATGCAGGCTGATCAAATTCTATGCTGTGGGCAAACCTCAGAATTGACACTTTTACTTGTCATGACCTATAGCATTAATAACTTTTATCATGTTGTTAACAACAACCCCAATCTTTGGAAACTGTAGATCCAGAGCAGATGACTTCTGAAGCCATCTGATCATGATCTACATTATTGACATTAAGTTTATGGATTTGTAGGAATAAATTACATCAAGTAATCTGATTGGTTCAAAGTCAAAAATGGGTTTGGCTAAAGTGAATATTCAGCAAGATATGGGTTAAAACAGTGCAGACACATGATACAGAAAATCCTATACACGTACCTACATTTGATATATTTGATATAATGACAAAACTCATTACAACACTATTTCAATGGAACAAATTCTAAGCATTACGTTAACACACCCAAGCTCCCATTTTTTCACATCTCCAAAACGGTTACTTTTCTCATTCATATTTTTCTTAATACTGCAGAAACCAAAAGGCTTATATGCATTGTACGGTCTGACTCACCACTTTGCCTGGGCAGGCTTAGTGTCCTAAGTGTGTGCTCAGTTTTTGCTCTGCATGGAAGCATCATGCTTCTATTTCTTCAAGCCCCGATGTGACAGTGTTTTGGTTATTTATCACCATGTAAACTATGCTATTGGCTTTATCATTCTCTAGGCTAAACCAGCAGATATAAATTTGATATTTTTCTTATTTTTTCCTGGGTTTGATATTTCATGCAAATTGCCTTGATTGACAATTATTTTAAAATGTTTCCTGCTGATTTTTTAACCCAAAGTGCTGAGCCTTTACATGTGTGTATCCAAATAGCATACATATGTAAAATATTAATTCTAAAACTGACATGTTAACTTTGGCATGTATTATGTAAGTTAACAATATTATATTCAAGTAGACATACAGAAATATATAATGTGAGCAATAACAGGCATATAATAGCTTAACCCACCGTCAGAGTTCCAGAAACCCCAAAATGGGTACCCTGGCAAACAGTGCAGACTCAGATCAGATGCCCCAGAATGGGGCGTTTGATCAGGGCCTACCCTTTTTGCAAACAAGTTCACCAATTTTCCTAATCAAATTTGAAGAAAACAAAACCTGACACCCCTAAATTTTGAAATGGACCCATGCTATATATATAAGGAGGAAGATTCCATTTGGTACAAAATGAGTCAACAATATTATATTCAATTAGACATGCAGTAATATACAAGCATAATGTCAGCAAATAGCTTAAAGGCATTTATGCTTGATTATTGAGGACTATCATTTCATTGCATAATATTATGTAGCAATCTTTGCTGACTGAAGAGAAGTCCTCTGTCTTCAACAGGTCAGGGGCCTCTTTTGGGAAAATCAATAATTTACTAACTGTTGACTAGAGTGCACATTGTTGATTTTCCCCTTTAGTGCCTCAGTCAGGGGATTCAACAAAAGCTACAAATCACCCTATTGAGGGCCACCTTTGATCTGCAATAGACAGTATATCACAAGGGGCAATAAATCAATTTATGAACAAACGGTGTGTCCTACTGTTACAAGAATAAATGCCATTAAAACCGAGTCTGACACCAGAAGGCGGAAGTAAAACATAGAATCCTGTAAAATTCATTGTAAATAGAAGAAATCTTTAAAACAGATGATCACATTGTCTCATTCAGAAGGCAGCCTTTAAAGTTATTACATCACAGACAAATATAAAGACAGAAGAAGGCATATATACATATGATTACCCATGGTGCCCAGCATATGGGCATATGACACCTAAGCGTGAGCCAAAAATGTCTATGGCTTTCAATCAGAAACTGTCTGCTGACAGCCACCAGCTGTCATCAGACTTTACAGTCTAGTGACAGCTAGCTGTCTCCAGACCTTACAGCTATAATTGTTCAAAAGTATGTTCTTTTACCAAATAATAGCCTATAATTTGTCACAACCATGCTCACCCCTAAAGCATTAATCTGCATCTGAAAATGGTGTCTGCTTATGCTGTCTGCTGATTCTTCTTGCAAACTTTTCAAAACTATCTTTGCATACAGGAAAACAGTGTGGACCCAGATCAGACTGCTCCTTGAGGAACAGTCTGATCTGGGTCCACAGCATTTGCAAAAACTAATTGTAAAGTTATTGGCAGTGTGTGTGTGTATGAATTCGGGTTTAACGTCGCTTTCAACAATTTTTCAGTCATATCACGACGGTGTCTGGTTGCAACAGGGAGCTCAATACTCACTTTTTTGTGCTGCCTCACTAAAGTATCATGTCCCAGACACATTACATGATACCACACCAAGTAACATTATCCTGACACTGGGTCGACCAGTCCTAGCTCTACCCCGTAAATCTGAGTGCCAAGCGAGGAGCAGCTAGTACCATTGTTATCTACTTTGGTATGTCGCGGCCCGGGATCGAACCCGTGATCTCCCGTTCCCGGAGAGGACACTCTACCAACTGAACAATTGGCAGACAACAAGGCAGACAACAACAGTCGTGATTGGCATTTTATGGGTTAAGCCTTACCGTCACTGAAAAAAATGAGGCTTGACATCATGCAAATGATCTGCTGGGCATATGTCAAATGATCTGCTTGGCCGATGTCAAATTATCTGCTGGGCATATGCCAAATGATCTGCTGGGCAAATGTCAAATGATCTGCTGGGCAGATGTCAAATTGATCTGCTGGGCAGATGTCAAATGATCTGCTGGGCATATGTCAAATGATCTGCTGGGCAGATGTCAAATGATCTGCAGGGCAGATGTCTAGCCTTTTTTCTCTGAAAACCAGAAAAATATAAATTTAAATGAATGTCTTTTGCTACATGCTTTAGCCTATAAAATGCTGATCACGACAACTGTCATCTGCTTTGCCGTCTATCGGTTACCTTAAAAGTCATATATTTTTGCAAACAGTGTGGATCAAGATCAGACAGTCTGATCTGGGCCCACACTGTTTACCTGTTTTCAAAAATATTTTTAAAAAGTTTGCAAGAAGGTTCAGCAGATAACATGAGCAGAGCAACATTTGCCTGTATTCAAAAATATTTTTAAAAAGTTTGCCAAAAAACTCAGCAGACGACATACTGGTAAGCAGACGACATTATCAGATGTAGTGTTTATCGGCATCTTAAGAAATGCATGCAATGAACACAGTTTTGTCAGATCATTCTTCACAGATTTACACCATATGTAAAAAACAATATTCTTTAAAACAAAATATTAAAATCCTGTTATCCATGTATCTAAAATAAAGCAACTATATCAAATATTGTAAATATATAGACAATTGGAATCTGCTGTATATAAAGCATTATGGACAACATTGGAAACTATTAGCAGAAACTGACAATATACATGTAATTGCAACTGCAGTCTTGCCACTTATAACAAAAATACTTAACCCCACAAACCATTAATACAACTGCAAAGAGTTTTCAACACCTAAAATTAACATGCTACAGTATTATATACCCAGCAGGCACATGACGTAATTGTGACGTCACATCAACGTCGGTACAACGTCGTGACCTTTATGCAACGTCACATCAACGTGGGTGCAACGACATGGTGATGTTGCACCGATGTTGATTTGACATTGCACTAGCGACGTGTGCCTGCTGGGTACCTTAGTTGCCTAGATATTGCACATCATTGTTTATCACCCTCCAACTTTAATTCATAAAGCAAACTAAAATACCAACAACTCAAAACCATTGCATCAGCCTATAACTGCAACTGCAGTTTCTACCTGTTTAACTAAATACCTTATTTTATACCAGCTGTTTTGCATTCGTTGATGAGTACAGTACCAATCTTGCACAAACTCCATCAGACTCCAACAACCAGTGTTTGACCAGCTCCTGTAACTCCTGTCTAGACTTCTTCTGATCCTCTAAGTCTTTTAGAATCCTCTCCGCTTGAGCTCTGGGGATCTGTAGGATGGCTCCAGACATACCGGTGGTGATGGACCACAGACCTGCTCTGGCTACGGCTTCAGGACTGTCACCCTTCCACAGAGACCATAAAAATCTTCCTGCAAATTGGTGGAAATCTATAGATGCCATAGCAGTAGATAAGGTTCGTGTTTTGTGATAACTGAAGGATAGTTTTGTCAATTCTCCATAAAAACCAATGTTGTGGGTATTCATTAAAACCACCTTGCCGAGGAGGTTCTAATAAGTACATGTACTACAATACAGGTTTAAATGAAGAAAAAATGAAAACACAGAACTGGAAAATAAGAAGTGCACACGCCCTCTGGGCCAGACCAGCCAGTTTCGGCCAATTAGGCCTCATCAGTGACCCCCGAACACTTTCAACATTCCACAATGGAATCAATGATCCCAAAGGACAAAAAATATAAACTACACTATGATGTAGGGCAGGGAGACTTTAATCTTCCAGCTTATACATAGCAATTCAGAGTCCATTTTAAAATTTAGGGGTGTCAGGTTGTGTTTTCTTAAAAATTTATTTGGAAAATGGCTTAACTTTTTCACAAACAGTGTAGGCCCTGATAAGATGCCACACTCTGCGGCATCTGATCTTAGCATGCACTGTATGCCAATTGCCCATTTAGGGGTTTCTGGTACAAAATTTGTTAATAAGTGCTTTATTATCATCAAAGACTCACCTTATATGTTCTCATTATAACTAGAGAAAGCGACCAGTGGGTCAAGTATACCCCCCCCCCCCCGGCCAGCGCCACCCTCTGATATATCTTTCAAGCTTGTATGTAATATGAATGAAGAAGTGAAGAAGCTATAAGAATCTATAAATGTGCTTGTAAAAGCTCAACTGAACATAAAATTTCTAAATGGACCCAGGGAGTGAGGGCATCAAAGATTCAAAGTTACTGAATGGGTGGGGGCATCAATGTTACTGAAGCAGCAGGGTGGGTATGCATCAATGAAATTTTTGGACTGGTATGCAACATCAATGCAAGTATCAAATGAATTTGTCTTAGAGTTTAGAACATACAGGCATCTATAAACTTTGTCATAAAACTTTAACCAAATGTAAAATTTCTAAGTCTGTGACCTTGACCTCAATGCCACTGTGGGGGTGGGACATGCATCAATGAAATCTTTAGACCAGTATGTAACTTCAGTGTAAGTATCAACTAAATCTATGAAAGGGTTCAGAAGATAAATCTCTTAGAAACTTTAATGCAAAACTTTAACCAAATGTAAAATTTCTAAGTTTGTGACCTTCACCTCAAGGTCCCTTTGGGGGGTGGGACATGCATCAATGAAATCTTAAGACCAGTATGTAACTTCAGTGTAAGTATCAACTCAATCTATCAAAGGTTTCAGAAGATGCAATCTCTTAGAAACGTTAACGCAAAACTTTAACCTAACCCAAAACTTTAACCAAATGTAAAATTTCTGAGTCTGTGAGCTTGACCTCAAGGTCACTGTGGGGGGTGGGACATGCATCAATGAAATCTTTAGACCAGTATGTAACTTCAGTGTAAGTATCAACTCAATCTATCAAAGGGTTCAGAAGATCCAATCTTTTAGAAACTTTAACGCAAAACTTTAACCAAAATGTTAACAGACGGAAGGACGGATGGAAAGATGGACACACGGATGGATGGACAGACGGATGGATGGATGAACGGCAAGACGAAAACGATATACCCCCATAGCATACTTCGTATGCCGGGGGTAAAATCATACAGTATATCTTGGCCAGTAAAGTGAAACTATATTTTTTTGCTTCACTTCCAAACCTCTTTGACCACAAAAAACAGACACTAAAGCCATGCTATCCTCCAAGAGTAGAGCCAAAATAGCAAGATTTTTCTGTCAACAAAATGCTAAGAAGAGACTGCTTATTTGTATGTGAAATCTTATTAAAATGAATATGTCCATGAGAAAACAAGCAGTAAACCTGTTCACAAATCAGTCCTATAAACCAATGTGCTGATACTGCAAAATAAAGCCTTGTTTTCTTCATCAGAACTCCTTAAAATTTCTCTTTACCCCATTTTTTTTTCAAAATGAACAGTACTGTACTTTTCGGAAAAAAAATTATGTAAAGACCCATCTCAACATGAAGAAGACCTAAGATTTTCAAGATACAAAGTACCGGTATACCGAGTTGTGGTTCTTGCCTTCTCAACAATTGTATCAAGTACCATTATAATCAATATTCTCAAAGTGTATTGAAGATGTGGCAATCGGGATTATAATGTCTAGCGAGATAACTCAAAAACTTAGGGCACAAAGTGTTGTGGTTCTTGCGTATGACAAGCCTTTTTAAAAACTTGAGTACAATTGTGCCTTATATTGTCAATCTCTCTCAAAGCATCACGAAAACACGCTTATATGATTTTCACCTCCTTGAACCCCACTTTTATATAGCAAAACTGGGGTTTACAGGGGTTAAACTTATTTTCTTATTTCTGCTCTTAAATATAGATTGTGGGTACTCTTTAGGCGGTTTAGAACCGCCTCGAAGAGGCGGTTCTAACGGATACCCACAATCTATATTTTGAGCACAAATAAGAAAAATGTTACAATTATGCATCTTAAAATTTTCCTTTTACCGCCGATAAAATTTTCAATGTATTTGTATAGGCGTGTTTTCGAAATGGGGTACCAGAGCTGTGGCCTTCAAATGGTTATATTGTCAGGGGAAATAACTCAAAAACCAGGGCACCAAGAGTTGTGGTTCTTGCACATGCCACACCTGCATAACCTCGTACAAATGTACCCAGATGTGTGTCCATACTGGTGGAATATTTAGTGAGGGGTATGCAAGCGCCCCCTTAACAAGTGGGGCTGTCTTGGGTACATAGTATGATGTGTGCATCCACCAAATCCTCTGGTCGAAGTTGTTCTGGAGGGTACAGGTAGTATGCTCTGGGCCACTTCGTTCAGGTGTTTATGGTGGGCACCTTGTTAATATGAATGCACCAGGGGAAACATATCGGGGGAATAGGTTGATATGTACATTTAGTGTGTGTGTGTGTGAATTCGGGTTTAACGTCGCTTTCAACAATTTTTCAGTCATATCACGACGGTGTCTGGTTGCGACAGGGAGCTCAATGCTCACTTTTATAGTGCTGCCTCACTGTAGTATCATGTCCCAGACACATTACATGATACCACACCCAGTCACATTATCCTGACATCCACTCCGGGGAACGGGAGGTCACGGGTTCGATCCCGGGCCGCGACATACCGAAGTCGTTAAAAATGGTACTAGCTGCTCCTCGCTTGGCACTCAGATTTACGGGGTAGAGCTGGGACTGGTCGACCCAGTGTCAGGATAATGTGACTGGGTGTGGTATCATGTAATGTGTCTGGGACGTGTACATGTTTATGAAATACAACCTTCTCTATATCATGTACCGGTAGATCATTTTTGTCTTGTTCTGTTGATTTTGGCTTTCTTTTCATGATCTGTCATTTGGAACCCTTTTCTGGATTATTCATTTGTCAGTACATTATGATGCATCTGTATATGCTCCTATGTGAGCCGAAAATTTTGTAATAAAATATCTTGTATCTTGTACTGATTTTGATTTGATTTTTTTGTTTTGGGGTTTAATGGCCCTATGAAGATTATTTCACTCATATTGAGCCGATTGTTAATCAGAAGTGGGCAAAAACTGGAGTACCCAGAGAAAAAACACCTTACCATCCGTTGTGGGACTTGGCGTCTCACATATGACCCGAGCCAGCCGTGAGAGACCTAATGATTAGGTGTCAGCCCTCTTATCCACCAGGCCACGGAGGCCCACTATCATATTGAGTGCCATCAATATGCCTCAAAGGGTTGATACTGTATTGGAGAGGTTTAATGTCACGATGGGTGGGGGCCGCAACACACCTGCTTAACCTCATGTATATGTAATTAAACTGAGAACCATCAATACTCCTCAAATTAGAGATTGGCGATCACACTGTGGTCATACCATTAAATTGGAAGGGGAGATGACTAAAATAGCATTGAGTTGTGGTTCTTGTGTGCTCAAACATGTATATAATGTGCCAAGTACAAGGTTGGCAAAAAAGCGGGAAATACTCATATTTCCCTGGATGGTGGGAAATACAGGGAATTCCCGGGAAATACTGGGAAATATATATTTACATGGGTGGTACCAACTGAGACTGCTTAATAAACCCAAACTACCTAGCTATTTGAAAGCAAAATTATTTCAAGTTCATGCAGGGCTTTAAAGTTCCACTTGTCTGCTTGCAATTACAGAAAAAAAAATGAAGGACAAATAAAAGGTTTGTCTAGTCCTTATGACATTTACCAGAGTTTACACTTAGTCATGTAGGACAAGTGAAACTTTCCAGCCCTTTTTATATTGAATAACTTGAAAGAGCTACATGTATTATATAGTCCCTTGCCTTCATATAGAGTGTATATAATTTCTTTTCAAATGTGATTCTAGTGAGTGAGTGAGTGAGTTTTAGTTTAACGTCCCACCAACAGCTAAGGTCATACGGAGACGGGACCTCGGTTTAAAGACGCATCCGAAAGTCTGGAGAAGCCCGGGATCGATCCTGCGATCCCTGGTTTACAAGGCGAGTAGCGTAACCACTGCACCACGGAGGCTTCTCAAATGTGATTCTAGTATATGTGTTTTTAACTTTCAGCTATTTCCCTCGACTTGTAAATACATGTAATTTTAATACTTTGGTGAATATCTGTAGATAATTAAAGACACCTTTCATGCTTAAATTAACTGCTCTTTAACAAACAATTAAATTATCACACCTTTTAGCATTAGGCATGTGATTACTTGACAAACTTGCAAACAAACCTTTTTTCTAGTGTAAACATCCTTAAAATTCAAACATCCAAAAAGTTGTTGTAAATCTCAAAAATAAATAAATAAATAAATAAATAAATAAATAAATAAATAAATAATGAACTGTGTGGTTTAGTGTTATACTAAAGCATACAAAATATGTTGTTTGATCCAATGGCAGACTCTCATAAAAAGCTAAGTGATTCTGATCTGGGTCTGCACTGTTTGCCCAGGCATGTCTGTCCCAAATACTGGGATCATTTTGGTATTTCATCTTCTTAAGCATATGATTGATTTGAAATAACTCTCTGCACCGTACATAACAACAGATCACTTTACATTTATGCTTGTGTTTGGTTGAGTAATGGCAGACTTTTGACATGCATGTATGGGGAGGTATATTGCATACCTGTGATAATTTTTGGAACTGGAGGGAGATTTGCCATGTGATAAAGGAGATGAAAAGAATATGGAAGTGTCTGCTGACAGCCGGCTGGCACCAGACTTTTAGGTCTAGTGACAGCCGGCTGTCACCAGACCTAAAAGTCTGCTGACAGCCGGCTATAATATTTAATCAATAATAAGCATATTCTTTTTAACTAATAAACGTATCCTGTTTCATGACATACCATACCCCTTACAGAACTTTGTTGAACAGTGAAGGATGCAATAATTTGTAATGGGCACTTGTATTTTTGTTCAAACCTTGTGTCACAATGCTGGTATTATTACAGCTTAATTCTAAATTAGAAATCATAACGTTATTTCTAGGCATACCATCAGCAGAAATTATGTGTACAAACTTGAGAAGAGTGGTGGGCACACATTACATCTGGGTTTGATCAGCACTGACAGAACTAGAAATGTGTCAATACGACACAGATGCCCCCGCCTAGGGCTCACCTCACCCTGAAAAACTCATGCAACAATAGCTGTCATCAGACAGCATATCTCTCCTGGAATGGTGTCTTTGAGGCTATTGGCATGTGTGTGTGTGTGTGTGGCTGGGTGTATTGCTGATTAAACTTTATAACAAGAGGGCCATGATGGCCCTGGATCGCTCACCTGATCCATAGAGTAACAAGTGGGACCGGGGGAGGGCCATTATTAACCCCAGGGCTATAATGTGCATAATGTTCAGAGACATCTAAAAAGGTGAAGCTTCATACCAAATATCAACAAAGGCTATAATTTGAACAATCTTGGCAAAGGTCCACTAGATATGTTACATACCAAATATCATAGACCTGGGCCTTGCGGTTTCAGAGAAGAAGATTTTTATTAAAGATATTCCCTACATAAGCCTATATAAAACCAAATGGCTCCAGGGCGGGGGCATTTTTGGCCTCAGGGCTATAATTTAAACCATCTTGATAGAGGTCCACTAGGGGAAGCTTCACACCAAATATCAAAGACCATGGACTTGCTGTTTCAGAAGAAGATTTTTAAGGAATATCTCTATATAAGTCTATGTAAAACCAAAGGGCCCCAGGTCGGGGGCAGTTTTGGCCCTAGCACTATAATTTGAACAATCTATGTAGGGGTCCACTAGATGAAGCTTCATACCAAATAGCAAAGACCTGGCCCTTTGGGTTTCCGAGAAGAAGATTTTTAAAGATTTTCCCCATATAAGCCCATGTAAAACCATAGGGCCCCGGGGCGGTGGCATTTTTAGCCCAAGCACTATAATTTGAACAATCTTGGTAGGAGTCCACTAGATGAAGCTTCATACCAATTAGCAAAGACCTGGGCCTTGCGGTTTCAGAGAAGAAGATTTTTAAAGATTTTCCCTATATAAGCCCATTTAAAACCAAAGGGCCCCGGAGTGGGGGGGGGGGGGGGAAAGAAGGACCACCATGGCCGTGTGGGATGAAGCTTCATACCAAATATCAAAGACATGGGCCTTACGGTTTCAGAGAAGAAAATTTTTAAAGATTTTCCCTATATAAGCCCATGTAAAACCAAAGGGCCCCGGAGCGGGGGCATATTTGACCCCAGCACTATAATTTGAACAATCTTGGTAGGGGTCTAGATGAAGCTTCATACCAAATATAAAAGACCTGGGCCTTACGGTTTCAGAGAAGAAGATTTTTAAAGCTCTTCCCTATATAAGCCCATGTAAAACCAAAGGGCCCTGGAGCGGGGGCATTTTTGGCCCCAGCACTATAATTTGAACAATCTTGGTAGGGGTCCACTAGATGAAGCTTCATACCAAATATCAAAGACCTGGGCCTTGCGGTTTCAGAGAAGAAGATTTTTAAAGATTTTCCCTATATAAGCCCATGTAAAACCAAAGGGCCCCGGAGCGGGGGCATTTTTGGCTCCAGCACTATAATTTGAACAATCTTGGTAGGGGTCCACTAGATGAAGCTTCATACCAAATATCAAAGACCTGGGCCTTACGGTTTCAGAGAAGAAGATTTTTAAAGATTTTCCCTATATAAGCCCATGTAAAACCAAAGGGACCCAGAGCGGGGGCATTTTTGGCCCCAGCACTATAATTTGAACAATCTTGGTAGGGGTCCACCAGATGAAGCTTCATACCAAATATCAAAGACCTGGGCCTTGTGGTTTCAGAGAAGAAGATTTTTTAAGTTTTTGGTGAAAAAAATCTGTTTTTGGCTCCTATGACCTAGATGTGCAACGGACCGGAACCATTTGAACAACTTTGAAAGGGGACCACCTAAGGATCATTCCTGTGAAGTTTGGTCAAAATCCGATCAGTGGTTTAGGAGGAGATGTCGTTTAAAGAATTGTTTACGGACGCACGCACGCACGGACGGACACACGCACGGACGCACGCACGGACGGACGCACGCACGACGGACGACGGACGAAAAGTGATCCCAAAAGCTCACCTCGTCACTACGTGACGGTGAGCTAAAAATAACTATGATCATTCCAAATATGGACCTGCCCACCGGGGCTTGGAGAAATAGATTGGGCTGCATGGTGCTTCCACGCAGAGCTGAAACTGACCTCAAGAGTATGGTAAACTACTCCGAAGGACGAAGCCTGCCAAGGTAAAGTGGAAATAGTCTGTCCAATGCATATAAGCCTTTTGATTTCATTGGGTGGCAGGGCTTGAGATGTCATTTTAACTCAATGTCAGGTAAAAGTCCCACAAAATTGGAAGCAATGTCTCCATAATGACCTTTACAGTGTTGACTGGGATGTTAAACCTCAATTCAAACAAACATATTCAAAATATGGACCCAATCCATCAAATGGCTTGGAAAGTTGGAAAATATGAGTGCTTATAAACTAGAGAAAGCGACCATTGGGTCAGGTATACCCCTGGCCAGCACCACTCTTTGATATATCTTTCGAGCTTGTATGTAATATGAGTGAAGAAGTTAAGAAGCTATAAGAATCTACAAATGTGCTTGTAAAAGCTAAGCCAAACATAAAATTTCTAATTTGACCAAGGGAGTGAGGGCATCAAAGTTACTAAGGGTGGGGGCATCAATGTTACTGAAGCAGCAAGGTGGGGTATGCATCAATGAAATCTTTGGACTGGTATGCATCATCGGTGCAAGTACATGTATCAATTGAATTTGTCTTAGAGTTAAGAACATACAGGCATCTATAAACTTTGTCATAAAACTTTAACCAAATGTAGAAATTTTAGTCTGTGACCTTGAGGTCAAGGTCACCATGGGTGGGGGGAAGGGGCATACATCACAAAATCTTTGGACTGGTATACATACTATACAACATTGATGCAAGTATCAGATGAGTCTGTCTTAGAGCTTAGAACATAGTATACGCATCTATAAACTTTGTCATAAAACTTTAACCAAATGTAAGATATCTAAGTCTGTGACCTCAAGGTAATTAACTGCGGGGGTGAGACATTCATCAATGAAATTTTGAGACCAGTTTATAACTTCAATGTTACTATCAACTAAATCTATCAAAGAGTTTAGAAGATACAATCTCTTATGCTATGTTCCCACTATCACGATTCGCGCCACGATTGAAATCGTGGTCTTAATCGTGGATTAATCGTGGTGATCCTATCAGATCTTATCAGATCTTGAGGTCAGCCGTGGCAATCGTGTTAATCGTAGAAAATTTTTGAACGGTTCAAAATTTTTCCACGATCAACACGATCGATTTCAAATCGGGATCATCGTATCACATCGCGTTGCAGCGTGACAAAGCGCGACAGATCGCATCTAATCGTGCTTCCAAATCGCGGTGATCGGGGCCAATCTTGGACAAAACAAGCATCGCGTTCTGTTGAGATGTGTTGCGATCTCACAAGATCTGTCACGATTTGTTAGGCTCTGTCTGGTCCCATTGCTCAAGACCTGTCACGAATGACTCGTGATCAGATACGAGATGATGCGAGTAAATGCGATTAGATACGAGTAGGCTACGTTTTTATACGAACGTTCACAATCTATTACGAGTTCTCAAGATTTAATGTGACTCATTCAGCGATGCTCATGAGTGAGTGAATGGGTGTATTTCAGTTTTACGTCCCACCAATAACTAAGGTCATACGTAGACGGAACCTCGGTTTCTAGACTCATCCGAAAGTCTGGAGAAGCCCGGGATCGATCCTGCAATCCATGGTTTATACAGGCCTTTGCTAGTATTTTTAGAGCCTTTGAAAGATGCCACCCAAGGGTAATGGAAGCTAGGAATGGTAAAGGCAACGCCTGAACTATTCCAGCGAGAGAAATCGCCACACTGTCATCATCCGCAACTCCTACCATCATCAATGGTTGAGGGTCAGTGTTTATGCTGTAAAAGTTCAAGAAACAATTAAGTCCATGGTCAGTCCGGCTGTATATATACCAGTCGGGGTCAAATCGTAGCTCAAATCGTGATCGCCATCGATCATGATCGTGAAAAACATCGAGACGACAGTCGTATGCTATCGTAACGAAGCGCATTGGCTCGTGATGAGCGTATAAGAACGTATCTGCGCGTATCAGATCGTCCCAATTCGGGGTACTCGATCGTGATGATCGTTCCAGATCGAGACCAAGTCGTAGACTCGATCCCAACAACCTATCGGAACGCATTTGATCGTATCTGAACGTGAGAGCAGACCGTGGCTGATCGTGATACCTGAAATTGACAAATCGTGATTAGTATGCATCCGAGCGCAACGAATCGTACCAGAACGTATCGACTATCATCACCTCGTATCCAAACCTGAACTTTCAGAGAATATTCCACGACCAGCTACGAATGGCCAATCGTGGCGTTCGTAACGGATCGCACGACAGTGGGAACCTAGCATTAGAAACTTTGACGCAAAACTTTAACCAAGTGCCCCTGCCCATCGGGGCCTGGAGAAATAGATTAGGCTGCACAGTGCTTCCGTCCAGAACTAAAAACGACCTAACTTGAATACTGGTAAACAGCTTAGGTCTAAGTCTGCCCAGGAAAAGTGATGCGAGTCTGACCCCTCCTTAAACCCTTACGGTTTCTATGTGCGGTAGGGCTTGAGATGTCATTTCATCTCAATGTCGAGTAAAGGTCCCACAAAATCGGAAGCAATGTCTCCAAAATGACCTTAATAGTGTTGATGGGGATGTAAAACTTCAACTCAAACAAAACAAAAACTTTAATAAATAATAACCAAAATGTTACCGGATGGACAGACAGACTGACACATAGACGGACAAATGGCAAGCTAAAACTATATACTCCTACTTTAAATAAAAATCCCAGAACCAATTGGCATGAATATAATGTCAGTGTAGGTAGAATGTCAGTGTAGGTAGAGTCGGGTAAAAGTCACACAAAATTGGAAGCAACGTCTCCAAAATGACCTTTGCAGTGACAGTGTTGACGGGGACGTTAAACCTCAAATCAAACAAACAAACAGTGTAGGTAGAATCAATGCTTTGTTATGTTGCCATGATAAACTGTAGCAAGTATAACCAGAATTATGTCCCCCAACAAATAGACTTTATGGCCTAGTGGATAAAAGCACAGACTGTTAATCATTAGGAGGTTCTGCAAGGGACGGTCATGTGCATGGTTTTTATCTGGGAACTCGAATTTTTGCCCACCTCTGATTAACAAGCAGCTTGCAATAAGTGAAAATCTTGAAAGGGCCATAAAACCAAAACAAAAACAAGAGGTCCATAGGGAACTTTGCTCACCAGATCTCAGGTGGGCACTGTCCACTGGCAGCAATATGTTTTAACATATGATTTTAATATACTGATTATAAAGTCTCCCAAACGTACCCCCATACCCCGGGCACCCATGTCGACACTGTATCTGAAATATTTGTTATTTTATGAAGTGGCAGGGATGGGGCATGGACAACGTGAAGCCATGGTTGGTATCACTGAATGCGCCATATTTGAATGGTTTTTGAGATATGAGGCCCTTTTGTGAAATGGAGGGGAGCAGGCCTGGGGTCGAATACTTTCAAAAGTATTTGAATACAAATACAAATACTTTGCATTTCAAGAATACAGAATACAAATAAAAATACATTTTTTATGAATGTATTCGAATGAGAATACAAATACTTTGCAAATGTATTCAAATACTTTTAGAATACTTTTGAATACATTTCCATCAAAACAAGAGCAACTGGTGACTGTAGAAAGGTTCGGGTCATAGACAGATACACATCTCTCTTTTCTCTTGAACAATTTTAGACACAATCAAAGTAGGTGTACAGGATTTTGTATGAAACAGGTCATTTGTAGTGTCTGGAGCATTTATCAATCAAAAGCTAATGATTGATGAATTACATCACATAAACACCTATATAATTCTGACCCCCTTGAACCCCGCTTTTATACACTAAAACTGGGGTTTACTGTAAACCCATTTTTCTTTATGTTAGCTCTGAAATACAGATTGTGGGTACTCATTAGAACCGCCTTATTAGGATAATGTATCACTTTTGAAAATTCTGCCTGATTATTGTGATACTTTTCAACACATTTCTTTATAAATTTTATGATGTAAATTAAAGGTGATGATCATAATTGATTTTGTCCACCTTTATAAACAGCAGTGGGGATTATGTCCAGGACCTAAACAAATGGTAGGTGTAGATTTTGTCCGCCTTTAGGTATTTTGCCCGGTGGGGTGGGGGGATTTTGTCTGTGATTCCATTGAGGTGGTTATAATGAGTACCCACAATCTATATTTTGAGCAGAAATAAGAAAAATATCACAATTTTTTCATCTTAAAATTTGTGTTGTTTTTTTGGCAATAAAATTTACAATGTATTTGTATAGGTATGTTTTCGTTACTGCTGAAACTAAATAAGGAACATTATTATGTTCTGTTTCTTGTGAGAAACAAGTGTCAAAGTGGCCAGCACATAATAAAATAATCAGTTTGCCCATTGCTTTCAATTTCTACTTTGGGATTTCAGTTTTGCCTTCACTTTCATTTTACTACCTAGGCATTTTTTTTTGTTTTTTGGTGTATGATTTTTTAAATGTTATCAACAGGGAGAATGTTCTTATCAAACAAAGCTCATCAATATTTACCAGTATTTGGAATTACATACATGTGGGTAATTTGTAGGTTTTGCTTTGGCATGGCTCAGTTGTAAAAACACTAGGTCTTGTCCCTATCTCTATCCTGGGGCAATCTAATGGAAGATGGCAGACAGGTAACTTTACAGATTAACACATCAATGCCTACAGTTCCTTAAAAGGGGACCTTGGCTGTGTAGATTAAGATCATATGCCACAGAATATAGCGTCTGATCAAAGTGTACACTATTTTCTAAAGATCATAAAGTTTTGCAAAAAATAATAAAAAGTAAGCAGACACCTCATAAATTGAAATGTATCTGTCTAATAATATAAATTGAAGAGTTCATTGGTCATAAATGGGTAGCAGAAATTATTTTATGCAATCAGCACAAATCAGCCTAAAACATCATATATTGACAAATGGATACATTTGTAAGAACAGATTAGAAGTAGCCATGTGCCACAGTGATGGACCATGACTAAGTAATTTGTAATTGAAGTGTCTCTGAATGAAAAAAATCTAACTGAGAACAGAATGATGTTATTCTCTTCTGCTTTTCACACCTCTCCCAGTCAGCAAATTATGATATCAGTCACTTTAAAAGTAATATAATTTCATAAAAATGAAATGTTTGTCATCTTAAAAGCTTTTATTTGCATCAATGCAACCAAATGAATCAATGAATATGCTTGGCTTTCTGATATGTATTGTATTAAACCATCTAATAGTAATTTCAGAAGTTCCTACATGAGCAGTCAAAGACTTTAGTGACATCAATTAAAACATTTATGTATTGTTTCATAACTTTTTTCTGCAAAGTGCAAAAGTATTCATAATGTATTCGTAAAACTATTCATGAATACATAACTTTTGAAATGTATTCGAATATAAATACAAATACTTTTATTCTAAAAAATCCACGAATACAGAATACTTCACGAATACTCAAAAATGTATTCGAATAGTATTCGAATAAGAATACAGAATACAATTACCCCAGGTCTGGAGGGGAGAGGACCCCACAAGTTGGTGTGACTGAATAAGTCTAATTATAAGGAATAAGAATACATATGATTACCGGTATTGGTCTGGGATCTGAATGGCTTTGATGATATATGGCATTTTATGAAGTGGAGGGGCGGGGCATGCCCCAGCACATTGCTACAGCACAAAGAGACCCCCAAGTTGGTGTGACTGATTGAGTCTTACCATAAGGAATAAGAAAATATATGGTTTAACCGTTTAGGGGCAGTGATCTTAATGGTTTCCGAGATATATGGCTTTTTATGAAGTGGCGGGGGAGGGCATGACCCGGGACAACCCCTGGGCCCACATGTTGGTATCAATGAATGCGTCTTATCATAAGGAAAAATTTTAATGTGGTTTAGGGATGGGGTTCTGAACAGCTTCTCAGATATTTCACTTTTTTATAAGTGGAGGGTCCGAACATGGCACTCAGACCCCTAGGTTGTATCACTGAATGTGTCTTATTAGGAACAAGAATATATATGGTTTAGGGGTGCGGATCTGAACAGTTTCTGAGATACTGGGCCTTTAACTAAGTGGAGTGGGTGAGGCATGGCCCCAGGACACCCAGGGGATCCCCAGGTTGGTGTCACTGAGTGTGTCTTATCACAAAGAACAAGAATATATATGGTTTGGGGGTGGGGATCTGAACGGTTTTCAAGATACATGGCCTTATGTAATGGACGGGATAGGATATGGTCTCACACACCCTGGGTGACCCCCAGGTTGGCATTAAAGTATATGACTGAAAGAAATTTACTCAAGGAACATTCCTATAAAATTTTTGTTAAAATATCTGCAAAGGCTTAGCAGTAAATGCCATTTTTCTATTTTCCCCATTGGAAACTCCAAGTTGCCACACCAACCAAACTAATGAGCCCATTTTCGCAAAAAAAAAACACAAACGTTCAGTCCCCCAGCCCAAGGATGCAACAGATTAAGTTTGGGCTGAATCGGCCCAGTGGCTTCATAGGAGTTGTCATTTAAAAGTGTTGACGTCAGAAGCTTATCCTATAAGCTCCTCTGGAGCCTTGGGCTCTCAGGTGAGCTAAAAAGAATAACAGGGGGAGAAGGATATGTTGTTTTGGGTGCAAATCCTGTTTGCATCAGTGACAGCGGCTTAGCACATCCTGTTTTAGGCACTGTATCTCCTGAACCTATGGATGGATTGTGGATTTGTGACCAATCTTACATGGTTATATCACTAGGAGGGGGAAATCAGTCATGTTTTGATGGCCTTTACCTTGTTTTAAAAGGCACAGGCCCCTAAAAAGTGTCAACTTTGGACAAAAACTGGCTTGTCTGCACCCTATCTCATGAACAAATCAATGGATTTTGGTCAAACTTTCTAATATACCACCAACAAAAAAATTAATTAGACTTTGGTGACCTTGTCCTAATTTTTAAGGTCATGGGCTCCAGAAAACTTGATTTTCAGCCAAAAATTGCTTTTCTGCACCCTAGCTCATTCCAAATTGATGAATTTTGATCTAACCTGGTACATTTCTAGTGTTATAATTGAATCCAGACATATGGTGAAGTTAAGAATATGAAAATGAACTTAGTACATATGTATTGAAGAAATAAAATTTGCTGGCCCGGAAGCAGACTTTTAGGTCTGGTGACAGCCGGCTGTCACTAGACCTAAAAGTCTGGTGCCAGCCGGCTGTCAGCAGACCTCGCCAAAGAATATATATAGGGAAATTCTCAGTTCAAATGAGGGCGACTCCAAAACTAGAACTGTCAGAGGATCTGACTATAGCCCCGCTATAGCCCTGTCAGAGGAGAAAGACTCATGAATTAAAGGTAAAGACTTGTGAGAGGGTTAAATCCCTAACAAGGTACCTACGCCTTGTCTAAGTTAAAAAATAAGTTTTGGATAATGAAAAAAGCACATGCACATATTCAGACCTATATGAAAACACCTGTTAAGTTTCAAAAGGATTGACCTAGAACTGTAAGTGGAGTTGCGATCACAAGGTAGCTACTCCCTATACATTTTAACATTAGTAGATCTCAAAAATTGTCTAAGTTAAAAAAGGTGAAATAAGTGAAAAAAATTATTTAAGGATAATGAAAAAAGAATATGCACATCTTCAGACCTATATGAAAACACCTGTAAAGTTTCAAAAGGATTGACCTAGAACTGTAAGAGGAGTTGCGGTAACAAGGTAGCTACTCCCTATACATTTTAACATTAGTAGATCTCAAAAATTGTCTAAGTTAAAAAAGGTGAAATAAGTGAAAAAAATTATTTAAGGATAATGAAAAAAGAATATGCACATCTTCAGACCTATATGAAAACACCTGTAAAGTTTCAAAAGGATTGACCTAGAACTGTAAGAGGAGTTGCGGTAACAAGGTAGCTACTCCATATACATTTTAACATTAGTAGATCTCAAAAATTGTCTAAGTTAAAAAAGGTGAAATAAGTGAAAAAAATTATTTAAGGACAATGAAAAAAGAATATGCACATCTTCAGACCTATATGAAAACACCTGTAAAGTTTCAAAAGGATTGACCTAGAACTGTAAGAGGAGTTGCGGTAACAAGGTACCCACTATCAAATATTACAGACAGACAGACAGACGGAATTCCGGACAAGCCAAAATATTACAGACAGACAGACGGAATTCCGGACAAGTCAAATCCAATATAGCCCCCACTTTTTCAAAGCGGGGCTATAATTATACTAAAATTCAGCATTAATTGTACAAAAATAGCATCAAAATGAGGGAGTCTCCCTCCTTATGAGGAAGGTATCACAGGCATGATATTGCAAAAATCTAACTGTTCATTATTTCAATTAAATTACATGAATATTAACAGAGTTTTTCTGTGAAAAAACTAAACAAAAATCATATTTCCCAGTATTTCCCACTTATGCTGAAATTTGGAGTATTTCCCAGGATGGTAATTACCGGTAAATACCAGTGGGAATTCCCGCCACCGGTATTTACCGACCAACCTTGGCCAAGTACCATCAATACGTCTCAAAGGGTAATTTGGAATTATGGCCATCACAAGTTTTGTCTATGGGCTGACATAGGAACGGATGCCAGGCTGATACCTAAGTTTTGTCTATGGGTGTACATAGGAACGGATGCCAGGCTGATACCCTAATCCCTCGAACCTACTCGGTCAGGGGAACTCGAACCTACTCGGTCAGGGGAAAAGGTTATTATGTAAAAATACTTATACTAGCAAAGATAATAGTTTTAGTAAACTTACCAGCACAAACTGCTCCTATACCCAGAGAAGCTCTCTGAAAGAAGTTGCTGTCTGCTTGAGCTTTTTGTTCCACTGCTGTAGTCACCATCTTCATCTGACCTTCACATTGCTTAAGCAATCGCCATATCTGTTCCGTTTGCGCCATCACAGGTTTCGAATCAAACTGGACTGGATCAAAGTCTTCATTCTCTTTCAAATGTCGTATGATTGCAAATTCAAGCTGAAGAGTTTTATCCTGTAGACTAGACACATTTGAGACTAGGTCTCTCAAGTTGACCTTCACCTTAGGTGTAGTCACAACAACCGTTTCTATGGCAACCTTGCAAATATCACAAGAAGCCGAAGTAAACAGGGCTTCAGAAACAAGAGTTATCACATGTCTGAAGAAAGAGATCAAGTAATAGGGACATTGCGAGTTTGAGCAACGATACAACTGTTCAAGACGAGAGAGAAACTGATGTGTTCTGAGGTAGAATTCGGTGTTGCCATGGTAACTGTTGTCAAGGTAATCTTGTATGTAAGTATTGAGGAACTCTAGAACTGGTAGATCACCTTCCGCTAAGTCCACCAGTAGTCTTACACCTGAAAAAGAGGTTACCATAGCAACTGTAAATGAACAAAGTGGATCATGAGACATGTTGATTAACCCATTGTATACTAATGGACTCTGTTGGACAAGTCCATTTGTCATATAAGGGGTGTCTGGCCTATTTTTCTCTATTTTATTTTTGAAGCAAATAGTGCAGGCCCTGATCAGATGCCACATTCTGTGGCATCTGATCTGAGCCTACATTGTTTGCCAAGGTACCCCTTTAGGGGTTTCCTGCATACAATGGGTTATCCCTTAACATTACGATAACACACCCGTATGATATAGTGCATTTTTTCGCATCTCAAAAACAAACCTTTTTCTGCTGCATGTTCCTCCTAGCAAACTTTTTAAAAATATTGTTGCAAACAGGCGAAGAGTGTGGATCCTAATCAGACTGGTCGTGTTGGAGCAGTCTGATTTGGGTCCACTCCGACAGCCGACAATTTTCGTGATTGGCACCTTACATGTAGGGTTAAACTGAGAGACATGTTGCATGGTTTGTTTGTTTGTATTGCGGTTTAACATTCCTGTCAACACTATGCAGGTCATTTTGAAAATGTTGCTTCCAATTTTGTGGGACTTTAACCCGACATTGAGATGAAATTACATCCCAAACCCTGCCGTCCATTGAAACCAATAGGGCTTATATGCGTGGATGGTCTGACTCCCAACTTGAAAGGGCTTGTGCCTTTTAAAATAATGTCAAGGTTATTGAAACCTATATAACGGGTGTTTTCCCCTATCGTAGTGATGAAACCATGCAAGTTTAGTCAGCATCCATCAATAGGTGCAGGAGATTATAGAGCTTCAAACAGACTACATGGTAGACATGGCTATGTTCAATGTTTAGCCTACCCGACAGCTCAGTCGGATGCACGTCTGACTGGTGATCAGGACCTAGGTTCTATACTGGTACCTGCTGGGGTCGGCAACATTCTTTTGTGGAGATTGATCATTAAATCTTTTCTGATTCAAGAAGGGCAGTTGTCAGTTTCTGGCAGAAGAATGTGCACTGTACTGGTTATCTGCTAATGTATAAACCTGCCCAGGAAAAGTGTCGATAAGTAAACTGACTGGCTCAAAAATAACCTAAATAGTTTTGACTGGGCTGTTAAACTCCAATACAAACAAATGTTCAATGTTTAAGGGGCAATAACTCCAAAAGTATGAAAATCAAAGTTACAGCTCATATTTTCTGCATGACATCTCATAGTGCTCTACATATCTGTGGTTTCGTGAAAATATCAAATGGTATCAGAGTTATGTCACAGACACAAAACTATGGCTGTTCAATGTTCAATCATGGGCAAAAACTCCAAAAGTAGGAAAATCAGAGTTACAGTTCATAGGTTCTGCATGTAGTTTCATGATGCTCTACATATCTTTTAAGTTTCGTGAAAATATTTCAAATGGTATCAGAGTTATGGAGCAGACAGGAAACTATGATAATGGCTATGGTCAATATTCAAAAGGCAATTACTCCAAAAGTGAGAAAACTGAGTTACAGTTCATATCTCATAGTGTTCTACATATCTTTGAAGAAAGAAAGGACAGACGTACGCATGTACGTACGGACACTCAAAATGTCAGAGGGTATAACATGATACCCCACCACTTAAAAAGTGAAATATATGCGGAAAAGAAACAATAAATTCTTGACTTTGTCTTTGAGAATGTGATTTACTACATTCTTCAAACTTATCTTTTTGATAGATAATAGGGGTGGTTGATTTTTTTCATGCTAAAAGTGCATGTGCTCGACCCCATCTCTGCGTGACAGCACCATGCAGCCCAATCTATTTCTACAAGTCCTGATGGGTGGGGACTGAGGCACACTATAGTACAAAATCTTGTAATTAACCCTTTTCCTGCTGAGCCCGGATATGTCTTCACTTCAAACAATGCAGATCCAGATCAGATGGCTTCTTCGGAAGCCATCGGATCAGGATCTTCATTGTTTTTCATTCAGTTTATGAATTTGTTGCAATAATTTGCATCAATTATTCTGATTGGTTGATAATCAGTAGTAGGTGTGGCATATTTAAATATTCAGCAGGTTAAGGGTTAATATATTGGACAGCTGGTAAAAGTAGGTGAATGGGCAGGTTGGTCAGAATCATCACGAAAACACGCCTATATAATTTTGACCCCCTTGAACCCCACTTTTATATAGTGAAACTGGGGTTTACAGGGGTAAACCTATTTTTTCTTATTTCTGCTAAAAAATATACATTGTGGGTACTCTTTAGCGAGTGCCCACAATATATATTTGGAGCAGAAATAAGAAAAATATCACAATTTTTCATCATAAAATTTTATTTTTTTCGGCGATGAAGCTAGATGACAATGTATTTGTATAGGCGTGTTTGCGTAATGTTTGCTGCTATACTGTAAATTTTGTAATTATATTCTGGCTCATTTAACCCTGCATAATTAATTTAGCCTGACCGGCCCCGATAGCTCAGTTGGTAGAGTGTCCGCTCCGGGAAACAGGAGGTCACGGGTTCGATCCCAGGCCGCGACATACCAAAGTCGTTAAAAATGGTACTAGCTGCTCCTCGCTTGCCACTCAGATTTACGGGGTAGAGCTAGGACTGGTCGACCCAGTGTCAGGATAATGTGACTGGGTATGGTATCATGTAATTGTCTGGGACATGATACTTTAGTGAGGCAGCACTATAAAAGTGAGCATTGAGCTCCCTGTCGCAACCAGACACCGTCGTGATATGACTGAAAAATTGTTGAAAGCGACGTTAAACCCGAATTCACACCAGAGGAACAGATAAGCTTTTATTTGGAATTGGGTAATACCCACTATACTAAACTTTAATTGGGTATTTGAAGAAATGATTAGGTATCTCAGGTTTTGTTACCCACTGAATTTGAATTGACTGTTACCCACTGATTTTTAAATGACTGGGTAATGTGCTTTTGCACTTATCATTAAAGCTTACTTTCAGCTTGACAGAGGCTTAAATGCATCTATGTTTTGTACTGAAAAAGTTCTGTTCGTTCCTTGTGTTTGTAAAAAGCAAGAACAGCTAAGGCCAGCATTATGACTTACAACGCTAGGCAGGTTATAAAATAGAATAAAAAATTTTGAATATATAAGAATTATATGCAAGTATGGCAGTATCTATTGGGTATCTTTGATTTTTATTTGGGTTTTGTTACCCTTCAAGTTATTTTATATTTGGGTATTCTTTTAATTTTATTGGGTATTTACGCAAATACCCTGCTTATCTGTTCCTCTGTCACACACACACACACACACACACACACAGAATTAATTTAGCCACACCCATTTCTGACTGTGAAACAATCAGATTACTTGATGTAATTTATTTCTACAAATTCACAAACTGGGCCCCTGCCCATTGAGGCTTGAAGAAATAAATGGGCTGCATGATGCTTCCCCCCAGAGCTGAATCTGACAGCACACACATACTGGTATACCGCTTAGAGGATCTAAACCTGCCCAGGAACATCAGTGCGAGTCGGACTGACCATGCTATAAACCCTATTGGTTTCATTGGGCGACAGGGCTTGACATGTCATTTCATCTCAATGTCGGGTAAAAGTCCCACAAAATTGGTAGAAAGATCTCCAAAATGACCTATAAAGTGTTGACGGGGACGTTATATATATGCCTTGCTAATGTGAGTTTATTTGAACAAGTTAACCACTTACCCGATTTCCTATATCTCTTCCTACTACATGTATATCTCTTCCTGCCACTTCACCCTGCACACAGTTTGACAGTGCATAGGCCTCTGGCCACCAGGACCAACTGACAATTTAATTGGCCCAGCTTATGGTGACATGTCCAATATTTGTGTTTGTGACAGGGCACAGGAAAATGTAATGCCAACAAAAACATTAGTGGGACAGCAAAAACAATAATGATACATGTATTATGCAAAAAAGGGAACTCTATGTGAAATAATCTTTTTCAGAAACAGTGCTTCTCTTAAACTAAAGAAGTTGCTCCTAAGCGGGACAGAAAAGAGTGATCAGGTCTGCACACATATATCTTTTTCTGTGCTCCAACTCCCATATCTACAGTACATCTACATAAATTTTAATCTATCAGCTTTATCAATTTGTTACTACCATAATGTTCCTTAGTATTGGGACAGATAGGACTAAGCAGACAGTGCTGACCCAGATCAGACTGCTCCTTGGATCAGGGTCTACACTGTTTGCCATTTTAGCCTTTGGGGACCTGTGTAACAATCCTGTTACAGCTGGAGTATACTTTGATGCACTCGATCACAATCTACATTTTGAGGCAAACAAACCTCGTAAAAATCCAATTTCATCCATTTTCTCTGAATAAAGTTGGGGTTGTAACAGTTTTCACACAAGTTTAACCAATAAACTCCCAATCATTTGCTCATTTTCATTTTTTTTTTTTGTTTTTGTTTTTCATATTTTTTCAGAGAAAAAAGGCTTAACAATACATGTGAATCCTCTGGTGGATGGCAGACCATTCACACTTATTGTCAAGCCTTATTTTCTCTGATAAATAATTTGCGATTAAAATTGCCATCTGGGTGAAGTATTTCGGTTGTGCTTTATAATGAGTTAAATGGATGACATGCAGGAAAATAATTTTATTACACCACAACCTCGTTATAACACGGTTCGTTATAAAACGGTTATGGATATAACACGGTTTCAAGATGGATCTCAAAAATGAATAGATTATATAGAAAAATGACCATAAATGGTCATTTTTCTATATAATCTATACATTTTTGTTTGGATATAACACAGTTGTTTAACTAACACGGTTTCTGCTTTGGACCCCATCCATAGTGCTATAAAGAGGTTGAGGTGTATCATCAAATTATGGCCAGTACCTGTATTGTGTAATACTGTCCTGTGTGACCACTTCATATATTTATTGCTGTACATGTAATGTATTTTTCCTAAAAATCACACATGTATCAGTGTTTTGACAAAATGACAAACTGCCAGATAAGAAGGACCAATGAGAAAAGTTAACCCTTTTGTACCAAATGGAATCTTCCTCCTTATATATAGCACGAGTTCATTTCAAAATTTGTTTTTTTTTTCTTCTAAATTTATTTAGAAAATGGCTTTAATTTTCACAAACAGTGTAGGCACTGATCAGACGCCGCATTCTGCGGCATCTGATCTGGGCCTGCACTGTTTGCCAGGGTACCCGTTTTGGGGTTTCTGGTACTAAATGGGATAAGGGATATTTTTTCTTATTTTTTTATTAAAACATGTTGAGGGTGACTGAGTCATACTTTCCTAATAGCCTCATCAATGTGATTTATAACAGGTATCAAAATAATGTTGTTGTGTTTTGCAGGGGTGGGGTGGTTTTGGGTCTTCATTTGTTTGATTTGAGGTTTAATGTCGCCGTCAACACTGTGACATGTAGGTCATTTTGGAAACTTGCTTCCAATTTTGTGGGATTTTACCCGACACAGATGAAATGACATCCAAAGCCCTGTTGCCCAATGAAATCAACAGCGTTTATAAGCATGGACGGTCTGACGTGCACCGCTTTGCCTGGGCAGGCTAAGATCCTCTAAGCGGTTTACCAGTACTCGTGTGTGGTCGGTTGCAGCTCTGCGTGGAAGCATCATGCAGCCCACCTATTTCTTCAAGCCACGATGGGGGGGGGGGGGGGGGGGGCAGGGGGATATTGGGTCAGACATGTCATGACTAAGCAAACAGTCTACAAGATCAGACTGCTCCTGAAAGAGCAGTCTGATCATCTTATCAGGGTCTACACTGTTTGCCATTCCATCTCCACTGTTTGGACTCCTTGCTGGATCTCGAAACAAACCCGTTAAAATTTTAGGAGAGTTACAGCAACTCCTCAATGTGTTTGTATTTTTAGGATATTTACACTACAATAACACATCGGCCCGACATATGCAGCATCTGATCTGGGTATCCACTGTTTGCAAATGTCCCAGTATGTGAGCCCAGTCAATGTTTTACAGGATGCTGTCTTTACATAACACTGCAACATAGCGACAAGAATAAAACTGTTGGGGCCCCTGCCCATCCGGGCTTGGAGAAATAGATAAATGGGCTGCAGGACTCTTCCACACTGAGCTGAAATGGGCCACACATGAGTACTAGTAAACTGCTTAGAGGATCTGAGCCTGCACACTTTAAGCCTGCCCATGCAAAATAGTACAAGTCAGACTGTCCCTACATACACACCCTTTTGGTTTGTTTGGACAGCAGGGCTTGAGAAGTCATTTCATCTCAATGTCGGGTAAAAGTCCCATAATATTGGAAGCAACGTCTCAAAAATGACCTAAATAGTGTTGATTGGGACATAAAACCTTAATTCAAACAAAACAATAAAACCTTAGAAATCAGTGATAGTCTCATGCATATATAGAGGATCTTACATGAGTGTTCATGTATTATTGAATTTATTAAACGAGTTGAGGAAAAGGGATAAAATGCGAGGCTTTGCCGAGCATTTTATCCCTTTTTCTCAACGAGTTTAATACATTCAATAATACATGAGCACGAATGCAAGATTCTATTTATCATATGACATTTAAAACGCATTTTATTCACGATTTGTTTACAAAAATGTTGATATTCCGCCGTTAGTTAAGGACGTCGTACATGTAACGTTACGGGACGTATCTAGCTTATTTGCATATTTAATCCACCAGTGGATTATCGAAAATAATACTATAATGTTATTAATCAAGTAATTTCGTATTGGCCCATGTACAGGTCCGAGGTCTGCTGTATTGGCACGAGGCCGAAGGCCGAGGCCAATACAGCTGACCGAGGACCTGTAACTGGGACAATACAAAATTACTTGATTAATGACAATTTTATTAATTGACGCAATTAAAACATGATTTATGATTTTTGAATATTGGTTGACCTTGTGTAATATAGGATAATCAATTAATAAATGAAGTTATTACACTCTCAAACGCGACCTCATATGATAAATAAGCAAAGTTAACATAGAAACTGCTTATTAACTTTGGGTTCATTGAGAAACAATCAACAACAAAAAATGCCAGTACTTAAAATTTTAGAAAATTTACACTTGTTTTTACCCTGCAGGCTATTGATCTGATAATGTTTATGACAATACATGTATATATGAAGACCATCATGAGAAAACTTGCCTTTGGGACTTGTGACCACATTAGAGTGTGTGTGTGTGTTCCATCAACAGGGACAGGTGTTCCCATTCCCCTTAAGCTACACAGATCATTAGTTGCAGTGACTTGAAAGTTTACATATATATTGTTGAAACTGGAGGTATTGCACTATCTAAGCAGTGGACATTAACCCTTAACCTGCTGAATAAATTAATTTTGACCACATTGATTTCTGACCATCCACCAAGCAAACTACATGATATGAATGTATTTGTTCTCTTTATAAACTGCATGAAAATCGGTGTAGATCCTGATCAGATGGCTTCTTCAGAAGCCATCTGAACTGGATCTAAACTGTTTGCAAAGATAGGGGCTGTCGTGTTCAGCAGAATATGGGTTAGGGTGTGATCAGCACCTAAGTTGTTTACAAATGGCAAAAACAAGTTTTCACACTGCTTGGAACATGCCAAACTGAACCAGTATGGATCGGTCAAAGTTCTGGCTAGCTTGACTTTGCATATATCAAGATAAGATTGCTTCTTATAATAAGGGTCTTTTCAGTTCTTTTCATCACGTGAACAAGTCCGTGCAATTAACAGCCCCTTAACCCCACTTTATTTAGAGACTACATAGGACACAGATGCCCCCGCCAAATGCCATTCATGAAACGGTTTACTATATGGAACTAAATCAAGGGCAGATAATTCAAAAACCAAAAATGCAAGAGTTGCTTTCCTTGTTCATGACACATCGTCTCAGTGAGATGAATGCACCTTTGAAGTTTCATGAATATATTCCATACGGTTTAGGAGTTATGGCCCGGACACGGTTTACTATTTGGAACTAAGTCAAGGGCAGATAATTCAAAAACCAAAAATGCAAGAATTGTCTTCCTTGTTCATGACACATCGTCTCAGTGTGATGAATGCACCTGTGAAGTTTCATGAATATATTCCATACGGTTTAGGAGTTATGGCCCGGACACGGTTTAGTATATGGAACTAAGTCAAGGGCAGATAATTCAATAACCGAAAATGCAAGAGTTGCCTTCCTCGTTCATGACACATCGCCTCAGTGTGACGAATACACCTGTGAAGTTTCATGAATATATTCCATACGGTTAAGGAGTTATGGCCCTGTCACGGTTTACTATATGGAACTAAGTCAAGGGCAGATAATTCAAAAACCAAAAATGCAAGAGTTGTTTTTCTTGTTCATGACACATCGTCTCAGTGTGATGAATGCACCTGTGAAGTTTCATGAATATATTCCATATGGTTTAGGAGTTATGGTCCGGACACGGTTTACTACATGGAACTAAGTCAAGGGCAGATAATCCAAAAACCAAAAATGCAAGAGTTGTCTTCCTTGTTCATGACACATCGTCTCAGTGTGATAACTGCACCTGTGAAGTTTCATGAATATATTCCATACGGTTTAGAAGTTATGGCCCGGACACGGTTTACTATATGGAACTAAGTCAAGGGCAGCTAATTCAAAAACCAAAAACGCAAGAGTTGTCTTCCTTGTTCATAACACATCGTCTCAGTGTGATGAAAGCACCTGTGAAGTTTCAGGAATATATTCCATACGGTTTAGGAGTAATGGCCCGGACACGATGTCGGGACGGAAGAACGAACGGACGAACGAACAGACGGACAAACGGACGAACAGGGGTAACACTTAATGCCCTTTCCAACATTCTTCGAATGGCGGGGCATAAAAACTAGGATTTAAAGGGGTATGCATAATTTTTCTTATTTCTGCTCCAAGATATAGGCTGTGGGTCCTCGTTAGAACCGCACTGAAGCGGTTCTAACGAGCACGTTAGAACCGCATTGAAGCGGTTCTAACGAGCACTAACGAATCGCATTGAAGCGGTTCTAACGAGCACCCACAACTTATTGTTGCAGTATATATGAGACAAAAATCACAAATTTTCATCAGAACAGTAGCCATTTTGGAGATTAGAAAAAATGCACCATGTCGCACAGGTGCGTTATCATAATGAAGGTGCCTTTTTGGGTCGATATTCTTCAATCAATCCAATGTTACTAAGCAAAGTAGCTTTACATTGCTGATGTCCATTTGACATTCACTGATTTTTACGACATCCAGGTTGTTTGTTTGAAATGAGGTTAAACATCCCTGTCAACACTATCTTGGTCATTTTGGAGCTGTTGCTTGAAAGTTTGTGGGACTTTTACCAGACACTGAGATGAAATGACATCTCAAACAATACCCCCACAGAGTAATTGATAAGGGTCGTATCGACTCTAAAATCGAGCAAATACGCCTAGAAATGAAGAAAAAGTCGTACCAAATACGACCGTCAAATTGGCGATACGCCAAGGTCGTTCCATTGCAGTCGTATCGGCAATGGAAAAAAGAAACGTGACGCCTGACAAAAAGCATTTGAAATCGCGGTAATTTTCGCCGCATCATAGTCTTCAACAAAAACTGTTCCAATCTTCAAGAACGATTCGAAATTCATCCATTCATGAATGATGACATTTGTTTTAATTATGCTGAAACACTTCAACCTTACCTTTTGACGATCATATATTGAGCTTTTGTTTGTTTGTTTGATTTGAGGTTTAACGTCCCCGTCAACACTGTAAAGGTCATTTTGGAGACGTTGCTTCCAATTTTGTGGGACTTTTACCCGACATTGAGATGAAATGACATCTCAAGCCCTGTCGCCAAATGAAACCAATTGGGTTTATTAGCATGGACGGTCCGCCTCGCACCGCGGTTCCTGGACAGGCTTAGATCCTCTAAGCGGTTAACCAGTACTAGTGTGCGGGCCGGATTCAATTTCAGGATGCAGCCCATATATTTCTTCAAGCCCCTATGGGCGGGGGGGGGGGGGGGGGGCGTCATATATGGAGCTTGTATTTAATCAGCCTCAAGTTATGACAACTATCAACATGATTAGGAACCCGATTATTGATGCGTGATTACATAACGGTATTTATCATCTAAGGGAAGGTCGCCCGCATTATTAACTTTATCAACAACGCCTGAAGCATGAACAGTACATTTTAACAAGCGTGCATTAAAATACGATCCTGAATATTGTTAGGCAACCACATTGACTTCTCCGGAGTGTAATCATTGGGTTGGGTTCGACAGATCTACAGATTCACATTGTCGTGTAGTTAGGAATTAAATATCAAAACAGACGCGCAGACGATAAAAAGTTAAGTTTGTGGAGAACATGACAAGGTTTCTCCGGAAAAACGCAAGAAAAATCAAAGCGCCAAAGGCACTGAAATGACAGATTCTATGAGAAAATCAAAACACTGTGAAAACTTACAGAATACCTTTCTAAAAAGATCTTAAAATTTAGAAAAGTAGTTCTGCAAATTCCAATATATGATATGTTTGCAGATGTCTATAGACCGGTGGTATTATGAAACGCCATTCGATGTTTCAAATTTTGGAAAGAAACTATTTACGTTTTCAAAACCAATCATTAAAATTCAAGTTTTAACAATGCTACTGTCCATAAGTAACATTTTTGTCTGGTCGGTTGTGGATACCACTATTCTGAATATTCTTAATGACAGTACGCTGTGTTCGCTAACTACATGCAATAGTTCGCCACACAATAACGCTTATTTCACCCGATATGTCATACTCTATCACGCACGCGTCTCCTCGGCATACATAACACCCGGAAACGGCAATCGGCGTGATTTACGCCGAAGTGCGATTTGTCTCTGAAACGCAGATGTCAGTCACTTAGACGCCAATTTACGTATTTCATGCACTAGCGTAAGTGTTCCGTACTGTGTCGACGCGTTTACTTTGATCACGACGGAGACGTCTAGCTCTCAAACGTGCGTCGCATAAGGGCGTCGATCAGTGTCAGTATTTATTAGTCGGTAATTGAGACCCCTTGTTTATCTACAGGTACAGTGTAGCAGCTGCCGGCGGAAATTTGTTTCGCATAAGCGTCTGACGGTTGAATCGATCTCGACGTACTGACGTCGGTCTTCTGCTACGTCGACGTCCACTTACGTCTTCTGTATATAGTAAGATGTCGCTCCAATAGACAAAAGATCAGACACATGTGGCACCCAAAATCAGAGTCAACGTCATCCGCTTTCCGGGGGCACGCTTACAATCCTTAAATGAAATATGTTGCAATACGCTCTCACTTAATGCTTTTTGAGAACAAATTTCAGTTTCTTCTCTTCTAGGCACACCCTTACATTACACATCAAAAGTTTTATCCTGAACATGTGGTTTCTATCTGTACTGGTGTGAAGGTGGTGCACAGGATCAACGTGGCCGGATTGGTAACCAGACGTCACGGTTGATTGATTTAACCTTTTTTGCTTAAGGGCATTTGTAATTGTTTGGTTTCAGAACCAAATTACTGAGAGTGCGGGGTGTAGGTTGGAGTTATAGTCCTGAGCTGAGTTTTAAACTGTTTCATTTAACTCTGAAATTCCAAACAAATAGTGAATATTTTGATAAGAAGACGCGTTCTGCAGCATCTGATCTTGGTTTACACTGTTTGCCAAGCTCACACTTTAATTCCAGGATAACCCTCTTCCTTCTTATTGAATACCCTGATCTCACCGCGGCTATTTTCTACAAGACAAAAAGTTATTCTGACAAGTCAGTGATAGTGACGTAGACATTAGCACTGAAGCGCTTTTCTTATTAGCAACTTCGGGTCGAATGCCAAACAATCAACCCAAATATAGCCGCGTCGTTTGTCAGTGTTGGGAACATGTAAGTGTTATCTGTAAAATCTGCACATGAATCAAATGTTGGATCTGGCAAATAATGTAAACTCGGATCAAACGCCAAAGAACACGGTGCTGATCTTGTTCTACACTATTTTGCATTAGTTACTAACATCTTCAGTTGAAACGAATCAGTTCAAGTCCCCGTTCATGACCAGCCTGCATTTAGAGACAATCGGCATGAGTGTTGTCAGTGCTTTGATTTATTCACTGCCTTGAGTTCTCGAGGTTACTCTTCCATCACTACGGCCCCGCCCATAGGGGCTTGAAGAACTATATGGGCTGCATGATGCTTCCACGCAGAGCTGAATCCGGCCCGCACATTTGTACTGGTAAACCGCTTAGAGGACCTGAGCCTGTCCAGGAACCGCGGTGCGAGGCGGACCGTCCATGCTAATAAACCCTATTGGTTTCATTGGGCGACAGGACTTGAGATGTCACTTCATCTCAATGTCGGGTAAGAGTCCCACAAAATTGGAAGCAACTTCTCGAAAATGACCTTTACAGTGTTGACGGGGACGTTAAACCTCAAATCAAACAAACACACTCTTCCATCACTGAAGTCGGGCACGTCCATTCTGCTAAATATATGGCACCTAGAATTATATCACAGGACCTACACTAATTATCTGTACCATAATCGAGGGTTGAAAGGGACAGGAATTCTTTCCAATTTCTCCACGCAAAGTCAATATACAACCAAGTTGTAACTGACCTAAACTTGACCTCGACAGTCAGAAAGAAAACCCATTAATATTCTTGTATGCAGCTGACCAAATCCAACGGCAGGCTGGTCTTTAAGGATTAAAAATTGACAACACTGACAGGAAACAGTGTAAAACCTGAGCAGACTGCTGCGAAGACGCCGCATTGATCTGGGAATAAAGTCTTTGACAAGCCCGTCGCATGATGCAGCTGATTCATATGAAATGCTGAATCGTAAGACAAAATCGTCAAGTCGTCTGCTTCAAAGTTTGTATTACGCTTACAGGATAACTAATACGCTTGTTCAATTTTGATTACTGCGCCAAACCGGACTACATTTTGTGCGGACTCGTATTTCTTTGGCGGTCAAAGCCGGAAGAAAGCCTGAATTACTTAAACGTGCAGCACAGCAAGAATAGACAGATGGAATCTGTCATTAAAAATCAAATGCATGAGAAATTTCTGGCGGCTATTTCTCCCAAATCGCAAAATTCACGTTGAAATAGATTACTCTGTATTTTGTGGAAAAAGAAAACAGAAGCAACAACTACTAGGCTAGGAAAGTTATAATTAATGTAACAGCGGATATATATCCGACCAGGCAGCGTTAGCGCTAGCTCTTTCTGCTTAGCGTCCGGAGGCCGCAGATGCAAGAAAATTTGCGTCCGTGGCTCATGTTTTTAGCGTCCTTTGGCCATTGGCGGAAACACTTAACCGGAGGCTTAAAAGCCTTGTTTATTGCCGTTTTCCGACACGTGTATGTCGGCGCCTCTGATTATTGTATCATGGTGGTTTATTACTTTTGACTCCACTTCTATTTTTCATACTTTTATCATCCCGACGTATTTTTTTCTCGCAACATTGTCGTCAATGCACGTCTGAGAAAGAACCACCGCTGCACAGACTGATCTCTTTGTCCGCCGTGTTCCGTATACATTTGACCAAAATTATATTCATTGAGTCACAATGGCAGGATTAACCTGTAATACTTGGGTCTCTTATATCTAATTGTTTAATCCCAGGTGGTCAGGTTAGCATGCAGTGCATGCTTATTTACCGATATCTATCATGTAGCCGATTAAATTAACACAAGTAAACCGCTTAGATAATCTACGCCGGTCCAGGAACCGCGGTGCGAGGTGGACCGTCCATGCTAATAAACCCTATTGGTTTCATTGGGCGACAGGGCTTGAGATGTCATTTCATCTCAATGACGGGTAAAAGTCCCACAGAATTGGAAGCAATGTCTCAAAAATGACATTTATAGTGTTGACGGGGACGCTAAACCTCAACTCAAACACACAAACAAATTAAATTAACACCCTAAGATGTCTCGCCCGCGTCTTTGAACATTAAGCAGAATGAGTGGCAGCGCATCATGAAAGAACGCAAAAGCAAACGGGACAGACTGATTAGCTTTCACAGATGCGCTTGCTGATCTGAGTCTTCACTGGTGGCACGGTTTAGTGTATTTTTGCTGAGCGCTGAATTTCTCGCCTTTTACCAATCGCATGCAGTTGCTAATTAAGTGGAGATTCCCCCCCCCCCCCCCCACGCCTTTGAACGCGTAGCACATAAGGCCGCTGCAGACACAAACCGTGGGTTTGAAAACGTTTTGGTCACAATATGATCTGTGTGACGGCTGAAGACTCCGACCAGCCTGCACAGTCTGATCAAAACGCAATTAGAAGACGCAATCGAATGTACTTTCGTGCTCTTAAGTCTAGTAGCCCTGACGTTAAGAACCATTACAAACGGTTCAGAGCACACGTACAAAAGGTAATATGAGACGCATATTGGAAGCATGTTTCCAGCATCTTTACCTTTGAGGATAATAATACAGATCCCGACAGTCCCCAGAAGAATGGTAAAGTAAAAAAGTTTTGGTCATTCGTAAAGTCCCTGAAAAAGGAAGCTTTTGGGATCACTTCGTTAAGAGATAACGGTATTCTCAAAATAGATGCGCGCGATAAGGCCAACATATGTAACAAACAGTTTCAATCTGCATTTACGCGTGAAACTGATGGTGAGCTACCAACCAAAGGTCATAGTCAGTTCCCCTCAATGGGGGACATAACAGTTGACCCAAACGGGGTCGCTAAACTGTTAGGTAAGCTCAAAATACATAAGGCATCTGGGCCGGATGACCTGAATGCCAGGGTGCTTAAAGAATGTGGTGCTGAAATTTCACCTGTGCTGGCCTTTATCTTCAATGAATCACTTGCCAAGGGCACTGTACCAGATGACTGGCGACAAGCTAATGTCACCCCTGTCTATAAACAAGAGGGCCATGATGGCCCTGGATCGCTCACCTGATCCATATGATAGAGTAACAAGTGGGCCTCGGGGAGGGCCATTATTGACCCCAGGGCTACAATGTGCATAATGTTGAGGGAGGTCTTAAAAGGTGAAGCTTCATACCAAATATCAACAAAGGCTATTATTTGAACAATCTTGGCAAAGGACCACTAGATGAAGCTACACACCAAATATCAAAGACCTGGGCCTTGGGGTTTCAGAGAAGAAGATTTTTTAAAGATATTCCCTACATTAGCCTATGTAAAACCAAATGGCCCTGGGGCGGGGCATTTTTGGCCTCAGGGCCATAATTTAAACAATCTTGATAGAGGTCCACTAGATGAAGCTTCACACCAAATATCAAAGACCTGGGCCTTGCTGTTTCAGAGAAGAAGATTTTCAAAGATTATCTCTATATATAAGTCTATGTAAAACCAAAGGGCCCCGGGAGGGGGGCTATAATTTGAACAATCTTGGTAGAGGTCCACAAGATGAAGCTCCATACCAAATATCAAAGAAATGGGCCTTTTGGTTTCAGAGAAGAAGACTTTTAAAGATTTCCCTATATAAGTAAATGTAAAACCAACGGGTCTCGGGTGGGGGTATTTTTGGCCCCAGGGCTATAATTTGAACAATCTTGATAGAGGTCCATTAGATGAAATTTCACACCAAATATCAAAGACCTAGGCCTTGGTAGAGGTCCACTAGATGAAGCTTCATACCAAATATCAAAGACCTGGGCCTTCTGCTTTTTCAGAGAAGAAGATTTTAAAAGATTTTCCCTATGTAAGTCTATGTAATACCAAAGGGCCCTGGAGCGGGGGCATTTTTGGCTCCAGGGCTATAATTTAAACAATCTTGGTAGAGGTCCACAAGATGAAGCTTCATACCAAATATCAAAGACCTAGGCCTTCTGGTTTCAGAGAACAAGATTTTAAAAGATTTTCCCTATATAAGTCTATATAAAACCAAAGGGCCCCAAGGCGGGGGCATTTTTGGTCTCAGGGCTATGATTGAACAATTTTGGTAGAGGTCCACTAGATGAAGCTTCATACCAAATATCAAAGACCTAGACATTGTGGTTTCAGAGAAGAAGATTTTTCAAGATTTTCCCTATATAAGTCCATGTTAAACCAAAGGGCCCCGGAGCGGGGGCATTTTTGGCCCCAGGGCTATAATTTGAACAATCTTGGTAGGGGTACACTAGGTGAAGCTTCATACCAAATATCAAAGACCTGGGCCTTGCGGTTTCAGAGAAGGAGGTTTTCCCTATATAAGCCCATGTAAAACCAAAATGTCCTGGGGTGTGGGGGGGGGGGGAGAGGGTGGGGGTTTGGCGGGGGGAAGGAGACCTGGGCCTTCTGGGGTGAGGCTTCATACCAAATATCAAAGACATGGGCCTTATGGTTTCAGGGAAGAAAATTATTAAAGATTTTCGCTATATAAGCCCATGTAGAACCAAAGAGCCCCGGGCTGGGGCATTTCTGGCCCCAGCACTATAATTTGAACAATCTTGGTAGGGGTCCACTATACGAAGCTTCATACCCATGTAAAACCAAATGGCCCTGGGGCGGGGGGGGGGGGAGGGACCTAAGCCTTGTGGGGTGAAGCTTCATACCAAATATCAAAGAAATGGGCCTTACGGTTTCAGAGAAGAAAATTTTTAAAGATTTTCCCTATATAAGCCCATGTAAAACCAAAGGGCCCCGGAGCGGGTGCATTTTTGGCCCCAGCATTATAATTTGAACAATCTTGGTCGGGGTCCACTAGATAAAGCTTCATACCAAATATCAAAGACCTGGGCCTTGTGGTTTCAGACAAGAAGATTTTTCAAGATTTTCCATATATAAGTCTATGTAAAACCAAAGGGCCCCGGAGTGGGGGCATTTTTGGACCCAGGGCTTTAATTTGAACAATCTTGGTAGGGGTCCACTAGGTGAAGCTTCATACCAAATATCAAAGACCTTGGCCTTGCGGTTTCAGAAAAGAAGATTTTTAAAGATTTTCCCTATATAAGTGGGGCATTTTTGGCCCCAGCACTATAATTTGAACAATCTTGGTAGGTGTCCACTATCTGAAGCTTCATACCAAATATCAAAGACCTAGGCCTTGCGGTTTCAGAGAAGAAGATTTTTCATATATAAGTCTATGTTAAACCAAAGGGCCCCAGAGCGGGGGCATTTTTGGCACCAGGGCTATAATTTGAACACTCTTGGTAGGGGTCCACTAGGTGAAGCTTCATACCAAATATCAAAGACATGGGCCTTGGGGTTTCAGAGAAGAAGATTTTTAAAGATTTTCCCTATATAAGCCCATGTAAAAACCAAAGGGCCCCGGGGCGGGGGCATTTTTGGACCCGGCATTATAATTTGAACAATCTTGGTAGGGGTCCACTAGATGAAGCTTCATACCAAATATCAAAGACCTGGGCCTTGCGGTTTCAGAGAAGAAGATTTTTTAAATATTTCCCTATGTAAGCCCATGTTAAACCAAAGGGCCCCGGAGCGGGGGCATTTTTGGCCCCAGCACTATAATTTGAACAATCTTGGTAGGGGTCCACTAGATGAAGCTTCATACCAAATATCGAAGACCTGGGCCTTACGGTTTCAGAGAAGAAGATTTTTAAAGATTTTCCCAATATAAGCCCATGTAAAACCAAAGGGCCCCGGAGCGGGGGCATTTTTGGCCCCAGCACTATAATTTGAACAATCTTGGTAGGGATCCACTAGATGAAGCTTCATAACAAATATCAAAACCTGGGCCTTGCGGTTTCAGAGAAGAAGATTTTTAAAGATTTTCCCTATATAAGCCCATGTAAAACCAAAGGGCCCCGGAGCGGGGGCATTTTTGGCCCCAGCACTATAATTTGAACAATCTTGGTAGGGGTCCACTAGATGAAGCTTCATACCAAATATCAAAGATCTGGGCCTTATGATTTCAGAGAAGAAGATTTTTTAAGTTTTGGGTGAAAAAAAAAATATTTTTGGCTCCTATGACCTAGATGTGCAACGGACCGGAACCATTTGAACAACTTTGAAAGGGGACCACCTAAGGATCATTCCTGTGAAGTTTGGTCAAAATCCGATCAGTGGTTTTAGGAGGAGATGTCGTTTAAAGAAATTGTTTACGGACGCACGCACGACGGACGAAAAGGGATCCCAAAAGCTCACCTCGTCACTACGTGACGGTGAGCTAAAAAGGAGAAAAATACGATGCAGCAAATTATAGTCCAGTGTCGCTAACATGCATCTGTTGCAAAACCCTGGAGCATATAATAGTTAGTAACATCAACAAGCACCTAGCCTTTGAGAGCATTCTTGCTGACTGTCAACATGGTTTCCGAAGTCAAAGGTCTTGCGAAACTCAATTAGTTCAGTTTTACCATGACATTGTGAGCAATCTGGATGGGGCCACAAACCGTGGCCACAAACAGACTGACTTGATTATCATGGACTTCGCTAAGGCCTTTGACAAGGTACCGCACAGGAGGCTATTGTATAAATTGGATTACTATGGGATAAGAGGATCCACACACCGGTGGATTAGCTCATGGCTCTCAGGGCGCTCACAACAAGTTGTACTTGATGGCCAAGCGTCTGATCCAGTCCCTGTTATATCTGGTGTCCCCAAAGGTTCGGTCCTTGGACCGGTCCTTTTCTTGGTATTCATTAATGATCTCCCTGACAATATCAGGTCATATGTCCGTTTGTTTGCTGATGATTGTGTCCTATATAGGAATATATATTCTTCTTCTGACTGTCTTATTCTACAAGATGACCTGAAACAACAAGCACAGTGGGAGGCCGATTGGCAGATGAAGTTCAATGTGGCCAAATGTCATTCAATGAGGGTGTCGCGACACCCTCCGGACAAACAAATTAAGTTTGACTATAAACTACACCAGCAAATCTTGGAGCAGGTTCAATCCGCCAAATATCTTGGTATCACCATCACTGATGATCTTGATTGGGGTCAACACGTTTCAAAAATAACATCAAAAGCAACTAGGACTTTAGGATTTCTTAGACGAAACTTGGCTTTTGCACCTAGGCAGACAAAGGATGTTGCATATAAAACATTGGTTCGCCCTCAGCTAGAATATGCATCACCCATTTGGCATCCCTATGTTAAAACTCAGATTCAGCAGGTGGAGAAGGGGCAGAGGACAGCTGCTCGATGGACCTGCCGACGATGGCGCAATAGAAGCAGCGTCGGTGACATGCTTAACGAGCTAGAATGGCCGTCCCTAGAGGCCCGTAGTGAGCAGTCCTCTTTAACCTTCTTCTATAAGATACATTCAGGTACAGTGGCCATTAATAAAGATAAATACTTGACCCCTGTGACAGTTTCAACCCGAACAAGGGCATCAAAAGTAAACAACTCACAGTATCACAGGTGTGTGTTTGTGAATTCGGGTTTAACGTCGCTTTCAACAATTTTTCAGTCATATCACGACGGTTTTTGGTTGCGACAGGGAGCTCAATGCTCACTTTTATAGTGCTGCCTCACTGAAGTATCATGTCCCAGACACATTACATGATACCACACCCAGTCACATTATCCTGACACTGGATCGACCAGTCCTAGCTCTACCCCATAATCTGAGTGCCAAGCGAGGAGCAGCTAGTACCATTTTTAACGACTTTGGTATGTCGCGGCCCGGGATCGAACCCGTGACCTCCCGTTCCCCGGAGCGGACACTCTACCAACTGAGCTATCGGGGCCGGTACAGTATCACAGGTACCAGTCCTACAGTGATGCCCTGAAATATTCCTTCTTCCCTAGGACTATTCCCCACTGGAATAGTCTTCCCTCTTCTGTGGTGAATGCTAAGACAGCAGAGGAGTTCAAAGCCCATACAGTGTAAGATTGAGACTCAGAAGTATGCGTTTTAGTATACCTCTGTTATTCAGATAGTAAATAGTTTTAAGGACCCATCCAATGACTTCTCTTTTTTTTTTTTTTTCTTTAAGATAAATTCTAAATTTAGCTACGCACCCAACTGAGGTAATGGCCAAATATGACCGACTCAGTATAAGAAGATAGATAGATAGATAAAACGAGCCTTCAATGGCGTCTGGAAAATTCCAAAAACATATGCGAAGAATACGACCACATTGGCTGGATTTACACTCTTAAGAAGATAAAGTAATTTTTCATTTTGCTGTCCGCCAGCTTATTAACATGAAAATGTATATCGGTATGTTACGATGATAGAATATGTGTTCAACGTCTTTTAAATGGCCATTTCCACGTCTGAAATTAAAGACATATGCGGGTAATTCGCCATTTTTGTATGATCATCAAAAATGAAAGTTATGTCAGAGCCAATGTTTTACGGTTGTTGGGTGAGGAAATGGTTGAAATTCGTGGAATAGGAGTTGTTTTGGGCTCATTTTATAATTAAACATGTTCAGCTTGGCTTTTAACTTCATGAAAACAGCAACTTTGAAATTTTCAAAACTTTTAATTTTTCGACACTTACTCAAGATGTGATCGACCTAAATAGTTACAGACTTACTTATATGATTTGCCGCGATGCATATTAAGGCCAGTCAGTGTTTACAAATAAAATTCAAGTTACCTGACAGTGATGCGCCATTTTTTCTTATAATTTATATGTATTTTTAACATTTAATTTAACTGGGGGTAGGGGAACGGTTTGTTCAATAAAACAGAAATTAGCACGGTGACCCCTACTTTTCTTTTAATTTCCTATTCTCTGATAACATCTCCTAGAGAAAAAATCTTGTTTTATGAAAAATTCAATGTAGCATTTTTCTGTATGGTCCAAAATATTACAGACAATGAATTATTAGCTCACCTGAGCCTTTAGGCTCATAGGTGAGCTTATAGTATAGCCTTGGTCCGTCGTCCGTCCGTCGTCCGTCCACCATTTTCAAAGATCTTCTTCTCCTATACTGCAGGGTCAATCAAAGCCAAATTTCATATGGAGCCTCAGTGGGATGGGGGAACGAAAGTTTGTTTGCGGGGTCTGGATCACATGACCAAGATGGCCGCCATGCCCATATATGGTAAAAAGCCTTCAAAAATCTTCTTCTCGAGAACCATAAGGCCAGTGGCCTTGAAACTTGGCATGTAGCATATGTTACTCGGGCCCATCATGGTTTGTACAAATGGTGACCCTGGGTTTACCTTGACCTATTTTACAGCAATGTCAAATTTGTCGACTTAGGCTTTTGCATGGGGCAAAGTGAAAATAATGGATTTATAGGAAACCATTGAAGACAGTGTCACCAAAATTTGTAGATCAGGTAAAGTAACTGAATACATGAATGTATATGGATCAGAAAGGTCAAGGTCATTCATTGGCCTTGTTCGCGGGTCTGGATCACATGACCAAGATGGCCGCCATGCCCATATATGGTAAAAAGCCTTCAAACATCTTCTTCTCCAGAACCATAAGGCCATTGGCCTTGAAACTTGGCATGCAGCATATGGTACTCGGGCCCATTATGGTTTGTACAAATGGTGACCCTGGGTTGACCTTGACCTATTTTACAGCAATGTCAAATTTTCCAACTTAGGCTTTTGCATGGGGCAAAGTGAAAATAATGGATTTATAGGAAACCATTGAAGACAGTCTCAACAAAATTTGTAGATCACGTAAAGTAATTGAATACATGAAGATCTATGGGTCAGAAAGGTCACCTGAGCCTTTAGGCTCATAGGTGAGCTTATAGTATAGCCATGGTCCGTCGTCCGTCCGTGCGTCCGTCCGTCCACCATTTTCAAAGATCTTCTTCCCCTATACTGCAGGGCCAATCAAAGCCAAATTTCATATGGAGCCTCAGTGGGATGGGCGAACGAAAGTTTGTTTGCGGGGTCTGGATCACATGACCAAGATGGCCGCCATGCCCATATATGGTAAAAAGCCTACAAAAATCTTCTTCTCCAGAACCATAAGGCCAGTGGCCTTGAAACTTGGCATGTAGCATATGGTACTCAGGCCAATCATGGTTTGTACAAATGGTGACCCTGGGTTGACCTTGACCTATTTTACAGCAATGTCAAATTTGCCGACTTAGGCTTTTGCATGGGGCAAAGTGAAAATTATGGATTTATAGGAAACCATTGAAGACAGCGTCACCAAAATTTGTAGATCAGGTAAAGTAACTGAATACATGAAGCTCTATGGGTGATAAAGGTCAAGGTCATTCATTGGCCTTAGACCCAAGATGGCCGCCATGCCCATATATGGTAAAAAAACTTCAAAAATCTTCTTCTCCAGAACCATAAGGCCATTGGCCTTGAAACTTGGCATGTAGCATATGGTACTCGGGTCCATCATGGTTTGTACAAATGGTGACCCTGGGTTGACCTTGACCTATTTTACAGCAATGTCAAATTTTCCGACTTAGGCTTTTGCATGGGGCAAAGTGAAAATAATGGATTTATAGGAAACATTGAAGACATTGTCACCAAAATTGGTAGATCAGGTAAAGTAACTGAATACATGAAGATCTGTGGGAGAGAAAGGTCAAGGTCATTCATTGGCCTTAGACCCAAGATGGCCGCCATGCCCATATATGGTAAAAAGCCTTCAAAAATCTTCTTCTCCAGAACCATAATGCCAGTGGCTTTGAAACTTGGTATGTAGCATATGGTACTCGGGCCCATCATGGTTTGTACAACTGGTGACCCTGGGTTGACCTTGACCTATTTTACAGCAATGTCAAATTTGTCGACTTAGGCTTTTGCATGGGGCAAAGTGAAAATAATGGATTTATAGGAAACCATTGAAGACAGTGTCACCAAAATTTGTAGATCAGGTAAAGTAACTGAATACATGAAGATCTATGGGTGAGAAAGGTCAAGGTCATTCATTGGCCTTAGACCAAGGTCATTCAGGATCCATATTTCAGATATTTTTTTCTCCAAAACTGCTGAGCCAATTTGAGTGAAATTAAGTAGGAAAATTGTCACCAAACAGGTGAGCGGTTCAGGACCACTGGTCCTCTGGTTTTTAAGGATATTTTGGTTGATGACAAAAATTGGTTTTGCAGAGCATTTTATGAAAAATAGGTTAAAGAAAGGCTGCAGTATCTTTTACTATATCATTCTGACTAAATTAAATGTTCGAAAGCTAGGCAATGACTTACTAACATGGTTGTTTTCTGATATTTGTTGGAAAACAGCTTTGGGTGATCTCCTTAAAGTTTAGATTACTAAAGATTCAGCACGGTGACATATGTTTTTTTACTTCAAATGTGGTAAGCCCATATGTGAAACTAAACATATACAGACTCTGGAACAGTTTTCAATGTGGGAAGTGTTTACCCGCATATGCCCTTAATATAAGTGCACTTAGCAGCCATTCTGTGATGACAGATGAAGATACGACCCTAGTTTTGAATTTAGGAGTACCGATACTCTCAAAGAATCACAGGATACGCCTATAGTCTTTGGTTGACGGAGTAACAGTACTCCTCTGACAAAAGCTTATCAATAACACTGCTGACTTTAAGGAACTACATGTAAGCCAAGGGCAGATAATTAAACAAGAGGGCCCTGAATCGCTCACCTGAGTATCAGTGTCTCTAGTGCATTCTTGGCCCAAGGGCTATAATTTGAATAAACTTGGTAGCGGTCCACTAGATAAGGCTTCAGACCAAATATCAAAGACCTGGGCCTTCTGGTTTCAAAAAAGAAGATTTTTAAAGGATTTCCCTATATAAGCCTATGTAAAACCAGCTGGCCCTGGCGCATGGGCATTTTTGGCGCCAGGGATATAATTTGACCAATCTTAGCAGAGGTTCACTAGTTGAAGCTTCACACCAGATATCAAAGACCTGGGCCTTCTGGTTTGGACAAGAAGATTTTTAAAGGTTTTTTCCTATATATGCCTATGTAAAACTAGTGGGTCCCAGCTCAGGGACATTTTTGGCCCAAAGGCTATAATTTGAACAATCTTGGTAGAGGTCCGTTAGATGAAGTTTCATACTAAATAACACCTGGGCCTGGCGGTTTTAGAGAAGATTTTCTATAGATTTGCCCTATATAAGCCTATGTAAAACCAAAGGGACCCGGGGTGGGGGCATTTTTGGCCCCAGCACTATAATTTGAACAATCTTGGTAGGGATCCACTAGATGAAGCTTCATACCAAATAGTAAAGACCTGGGCCTTACGGTTTCAGAGAAGAAATTTTTAAAGATTTTCCCTATATAAACCCATGTAAAACCAAAGGGCCCATGGGCGGGGCAATTTTGGCCCCAGGACTTTAATTTGAACAATCTTGGTAGAGGTCCACTAGATAACTTCATACCAAATATCAAAGATCTGGGCCATGTTTCAGAAGATTTTCCATATATAAGCCTAGTAAAACCAAAGGGCCCCAGGGCGGGGCATTTTTGGCCCCAGCACTATATTTTGAACAATCTTGGTAGGGGTCCACCAGATGAAGCTTCTTACCAGATATCAAAGATATGGGCCTTGCGGTTTCAGAGAAAAAGATTTTTAAAGATTTTCCGTATATAAGCCCATGTAAAAACAAAGGGCCCCGGGCCGGGGGCATTTTTGGCCCCAGCACTATAATTTGAACAATCTTGGTAGGGGTCCACTAGATGAAGCTTCATACCATATATCAAAGATCTGGGCCTTGCGGTTTCAGAGAAGAAGATTTTTAAAAAAGTTCCCCATATAAGCCCATGTAAAACCAAAGGGCCTTGGAGCGGGGGCATTTTTCACCCCAGCACTATAATTTGAACAATCTTGGTAGAGGTCCACTAGATGAGGCTTCATACCAAATACAGGCTTTCAAGTGACTCCTTGTGAAAAAGTAGGAGAAAAGTAGGAGCTTGAGATATTAAAAAGTAGGAAAAAGTAGGAACCTGATATAAAAAGTAGGAGCTAATGGACACAAACGTACCACCATATGTCTGGCATTTGATCAGTTTTTCATTTTCGGCAGTTTTGTTTGTGCATTTAAGTCTTATATTTTTATATCCAAGTTAGCTCGTACCTGTAAAATATTAGTGGCTAACCCATCTGGTACAGTTATGCATGCCTGCAGCTTGAAGGTCTGATGCTTTTGCCAGATTTTGTTACTGGCAGATATATGTACCCAGATAATGACAAATGTCAAAATATAAATTCAAATGAATTGACGAATTTTGAAAATTTACATTAGTGAGAAGCATAGGCTACAAGATGTCCAGGTGAAGGCATCAGAGCACTGCTAAAATGAATTCCTGTCATGGTAAACAAGGCAGCATTTTAGTTGCTCACTGAAATCAAGGCATTTAAGTATTGCTGCAATGAATTTCTGTCATGCTAATCAAGACCGAGCTCTAGTTGGTCACTTCAGTCATCACAGCATTGCTGCAATGAATTTGTCATGCCAGACAAGAAAGATCTCCGGTTGAAATCACTGCAGTTAAGGCATTGCATTACTGCTGCTTTGAATTCCTGTCATCCTCCATGACACAAATCTCCAGTTTTTCTCTGCAGTACAAGGCAGCTTCTATGATTTTCTGTCATGCTAAAAAACAAGACAGAACTCTAATTGGTCACTTCAATTAAGGCAACACAGCACCGCTCAGTGCAGCAATGAATTCCTTTCATGCTCAACAAGACTGAACTCTAGTTGGTCACTTCAATTAAGGCAACACGGCACTGCTGCAATGAATTCATTTCATGCTCAACAAGACAGAATTATAAATGGTCATTGCAGTTACGGTATTAAAGCATGGCAACAATGAATTACTTTCATACTTAACAAGACAAGAATTCTAGTTGGTCATTGCATTTAAAGCAAATTTAAGAAGCACTGCTGCAATGAATTTCTGTCATGCTCAAAAAGTCAGAGCTCTAGTTGGTCACTGCAGTTAAGGCATCACAGAAGTGCTGCAATGAATTCCTGCCATGCTCAACAAGACAGAACCCAAGAGGGTCACTGCAGGTAAGGCATCACAGTACTGCTGCAGTGTATCCATTTCATGCTCAAGACAGAACCCTTGTTGGTCACTGCAGTCAAGGCATCACAGCATTGCTGCAATGAATTTCTGTCTTGCTCAACAAGAATGAGCTCCAGTGGGTCACTGCAGTTAAGACATCAGAGCAATATTGCAATGTATTTCTGACATGCTCAACAAAGACATAGCTCTAGGTGGTTGCAGCAGTTAAGGCATCACAGCACAGCAGCTACAATGAATTTATATCAAGCTAAACAAGACAGAACTCTAGTTTGTCACTGCAGTTAAGATGTCAAAGTATTGCTGCAATGAACTCCTGTCATGCTAAACAAGGCAGAGGGCTAGTAAGGTGTCAAAGACATAGTATCAAAGAATTGCTGCTATGAACTGCTGGTCAGTTAAGGCCTTAAAGAACTGCTGCAATGAATTCCTCGCATGCTTAACAAAACATAGCTCTAGCTGATCACTGCAGAATCACTTCTGCTATGAGCTCCTGCCATGCTTAACAAGACAGAGCTCTAGCTAGGCAATGCAGTTGAGGCATCGCTGCACTGTTCAAGTGGCGTTTTGTCATGCTAAACAACACATAGCTATAGCTGGTCACTGCAGTTAAGGCATCGCTGGACTGCTGCAATGAATTTCTGTAATGCTAAACAAGACAGAACAGTTTGTCACTGCAGTTAGGGCAACAAAGCATTGCTGTAGTGAATTTTCTACCATGCTCAACAAGACAGCCCCATATGGTCACTTAGTTAAAGCAACACTACACTACTCCAAAAATTCTTGTCATGCTCAACAAGACAAAACTGTAGATGGTCACTGCAGTTTTGCTTTACATCAACATATTCCAATTACATGTAGTGATACAGCTAAACACAAACAGTAGCCAGAGTCTTTTAAATTATACATTGAAAATATTGAGTGTGGTTACTGCAACTTGTACCTATTGAGCTGAAACTGCACTGTTTTTGCTTGCAAAGAATGATTAAAATACACTCTGAAATGTTTGCAGAAAGTCAACCCAATACAGAAAGCACCTTAAAATATTTTAGAGTTGTATCATGAACAAGTACATACATATGGATACCCATATCCGTTAAATAATAATAATTACTTATCCCTTTAAAAAAGCAAAGAGTTCTACAGAGCTATACAATCACACCTAGTACCTGACACCTGTTAAAATGTTTGTTGTCTTATCCACTGTGAGCCAACATTGAAGCAAACTTTGTATTATACTCAGTAGTCATTACCAGTGATCAGCTTCTACTTAAGTTCTAGCATTCATAAGAGGTCAACAGATGAATGCCGAGGCTCATCAGTCCATATGTCATGTAACAAGATGCATTCTACAAATAGGCTGAGATATATGTTATACTTTTAAATGCTTTACCTATTAACTTTTTTTTTATTTATTTGGAATCCTAGTTTTTGAACAAATCAAAAAAAGTAGGAAAAGTAGGAGTATTTTTGGAAAAAGTAGGAACAAAGTAGGAAGAGAACAAAAAAGTAGGAAAAAGTAGGACTACTTGAAAGCCTGCAAATATCAAACATCAGCGCCTTGCGCTTTCAGAGAAGAAGGTTTTTAAAGGTTTTCCCTATATAAGCCCATGTAAAACCAAAGGGCCCCGGAGCTGGGGCATTTTTGGCAGCAGCACTATAATTTGAACAATTTTGGTAGGGATCCACTAGATGAAGCTTCATACCAAATATCAAAGACCTGGGCCTTGCGGTTTCAGAGAAGAAGATTTTTAAAGATTTTCCCTAAATAATCCTATGTAAAACCAAAGGAACCCGGGGCAGGGGCATTTTTCGCCCCAGCACTATAATTTGAACAATCTTGGTAGGGGTCCACTAAATGAAGCTTCATACCAAATATCAAAGACCTGGGCCTTGTGGTTTCAGAGAAGAAGATTTTTTAAGTTTTCGGTGAAAAAAATCTATTTTTGACTCCTGTGAACTAGATGTGCAATGGACTGGAACCATTTGAACAACTTTGAAAGGGGACCACCTAAGGATCATTCCTGTGAAGTTTGGTCAAAATCCGATCAATGGTTTAGGAGGAGATGTCGTTTGAAGAAAAAGTTTATGGACGGACGCACGACGGACAAAAAGTGATCCCAAAAGCTCACCTCGTCACTACGTGACAGGTGAGCTAGAAACCAAACAAGAAAAATGCCTACTGACATTATGGATGTTTTTTTTTAATATAATTTCGACATCAGCAAAGCTGCAACCAAAATGTGTAGCAAGAGTTGGCAGAAGGCAACATAGCTCACCTATAGGGGCCTAAACTGAACAAGTCATCAAAATAAAATTTCAATTATGCAGGGGGTTTTTTTCCCAAAAAAATGACATTTTGTTTTGTAAAAGAGCTCAAAATACTGCAGCAATTCATACCCAACATTTGTGTGAAGTACTACAGCACTGACAAAGGTTTTCTAAAAATAGACAGTGACCTTGAGCCCATAACCCTTAAAGTTGATATTGGTTGAGATAACAATTGGCTATACCCTACGTTTGAGTGTGTGGGTGTGTGCGTGCATCCATACATACATACATGCATGCATGCATGCGTGTGTGCATGCCTGGATGAGTGTGTGTGTACATGCAGGGTTCTCACTAGGATTTTGAACATTGGAGTATAAATGCTGTCCTCCAGAAAAAGTTGGGAGTTTTACCATACAGTACTTTTCTGTTGAGACTTTGCAAAAAGTTGGAGTAAATTACTCAAAATTTGGAGTTAAGGAGAACTCTGAATTGCATGTGTGCATGCATGCACGAGTGTGCATGCATGCTCGAGTGTGCATGCATGCATGCAGGTGTGAGTGCATGCATGTGTGCTTGTATGCATGCCTGGATGAGTGTGTGTGTGTGCATGCATGTATGTGTGAACATACATGCATGTGTGAATGTGTGCATGCATGTGTGCTTGTATGCATGCATGAGTGCATGTATGTGTGTGTGTGCATGCCTGAATGAAACTGCCATAAATCCAGATTTTACATTAAGTTAATAGGCATTTCATTCAAAACTTAGGCACCTTTGGGACTGTGTGTCTGTTAGTCTGTATCCTGGATCAGTTTGCTTACAAACCTAAACTTACTACCACCAATGGTGAATTTGTGATGTATATCTGTTCACTTAGCATAAAAACAGGCAGTATAATTTAGCATTGAAGACAAATGGTACATGTAAAAGAAGGATCTTTTCATTTCAAGTTTAGAGATACATTATTTTGCCATTTTCGCAAGGTATGTGCATGTTGATGTGCCTTTTGCACTTGGCTGTGCATATTATGAGTGCCCTGTTTACATATTTTCATGCAATGTCTTGAGAGTGCCCTTTTTCCTGACCAGCACAATGCCCTTTTTGGGAGCTTGGGGAAACAGTAAGTACAGTGCACATTCTTTTGCCACAAACTGACAACTGCCCTTCTTGAATCAGCGGGTGAGAGTGACCATAGAAAAGATTTCATGATCAATCTCCCCGAAAGAATGTTGCCGACCCTGGCAGGTATCTAACCCGCGTCCTCCTGATCACCAGTCAGCTGGCCAGAGGCGCATCCGACTGAGCAACCGAGGCAGGCCATGTTGAATCTGAAATTCTGGTTAAAAATATTTGTTTCTCCTATTATTCGTCCGGGGGTGTTGTAGTAAACCTAGATAGATTACTTCTACTCGCTCACATCTGAGCATTACTGGGTGGTAACCAGTACTTTTTTAAGCAATGTGGATGAAGTGCCTTGCTCAAGAAAACAACCGTTTGGTCAGCTTGAGGATCGAACCCGCAACCTCTCGATCACAAATCCAATGTGCTTGTCTGTTTGATTTGAGGTTTGATGTCCCCGTCAACACTCTAAAGGTCATTTTGGAGACGTTGCTTCCAATTTTGTGGGACTTTTATCCGACCTTGAGATATCTCAAGCCCTGCCGTCCAATGAAACCAATAGCGCTTATTAGCACGGATGGGCCGAAAATCCAATGTGCTACCACCTGACCACTGCACCAAAGCGCTCCCTGTTTACAATTAAAAACAAGGCTGTGCAGCTAAACAAACTAGGCGGTGACAGGACATCTCGGCCCCTAACAAACTCGGCCCCTGACAAACTCGGCCCCCAAAATTAGAATATGTATATATTAATGTTGGAATTGACTTATTATCAAACTATTACACATATTTTAATGTACATATGCCTAATTATTCTCCATTTTTGGCAATTTTTTCCAGTATATTTGAATAGGAGAGTTTTCTTAATGAGCCATCGGATCAGAATCTAAACTGTTTGCAATTGTTTGATAGTCTGAGCTTCAGCGAGGTAGTTCTAACCAAACCCACAAACTGTTTTTATGTAGATACATTATACATAATCTAAACCAAACTTAACCCCAGTCTTAATGAGCCATCTGATCAGGATCTAAACTGTTTGCAATTGTTTGATAGTCTGAGCTTCAGCGAGGTAGTTCTAACCAAACCCACAAACTGTTTTCATGTAGATACATTATACATAATCTAAACCAAACTTAACCCCAGTTTTACAGGGCGTGATTATATAGGTATGTTTTCATGATGATATACTGTGCTAGCAACGCTTTGAAAGTTTAATGTTTTTTTTTTATTTCTGCTCAAAATATAGATTGTGGGGACTCATTAGAACCGCCTCATCGAGTACTGAGTACTCACAATCTATATTTTGTAGCAGAATTTAGAAAAATAAGGGATAGCCTTGTAAACCCCAGTTTTACTAGATAAAAGTGGCGTTCAAGGGGATCAACATTATATAGGCGTGTTTTCGTGATGATTTTTCACACGAAACATAAACATATTTTTCGTATTTCTGCTATTATTATAGATTGTGGGTACTCGTTAGAACCCATTGACAAGTCGATTATAACATGTACCAACAATCTATGTTTTTGAGCAAACATATTTGGGTACTTGTACTTCTTAAAAGAACCAACAATGTATGTTTTTGAGAAGAAAAAAGAAAAATAATATAAACCCTTGTAAACCCCAGTTTTTCTGTATAAAAGTGTGGTTGCCGGTTGGCAAAATTATATAGGCATGTTTTCGTGATATCACACTTAATTGTAACACCGTACGGTCCCAAGTACAGCATCGGTTTCCGCGATTGTTTGTGGTGGATAAGCCGCCAATAAGGTTTCATATTAAAAACGATAAATATGCTTAAACGTTCTGTGAAACTACCTATCCACCTTCCAAATTGTTTATCGGAAACAAAAACATAGTATTTTAGGACCTAAATGCTGCTAGGGTCCAGGGCTTTAGATAAGGCTGCGTACCGCGTAAATTACGAAAATAATTGGGAGGATACTCCTTTTTTTCAAATCTACTGCGTATCAGGTACGAAAAACAAATTAGCATTACGCATTTAATATTTTTTGAGAGCGTATTTGGAACGCACGTGAAATAAATGACGTGTGTAATAAAAGGCGGGAAATTCTCACACGGGAAAATTATGCATTCATAAATTATACTACTCAAAGTTTGATAGGGATCACTTTTTTAATGCAAAATAAGTTTTGGATGAATTAATCACTTGAATCCAAATTCGATACATAATGATAGAAAACGTATCCTTCACAAAACCTAGTGATTAATTTTGTCAACTGATACTGCATTCAAGCGTGACAACAGCAACCGTCTTGGCACCCCCAAAATTTGCCGTAACACGAAGGGATTTGGACAACTGATTTTTCACAAATTTCCATATTAGTTTAGACAAACGTGCCTAATGACGTGTATGGCGTCCACGGGCGTCAATTACAGTAAGACATCGCCTGCGCATGCTCGTAATCCGAGTCTGTATCCGGTTTTGTGGAATCAGCTTTCATTCAGCAACCAATGCATCTTTGAGCTCCTGTTAAGTCCTCGGATGTACAGGTCGAGCTGAAACAGCACCCTGTAGCATGTCCCGCGCATGCTCAATCGGATTTAAGTCTGGCGACCGAGCAGGCAAGTCCATACGAACGATTGTCTCACGTTCCAGATAGGAGTCAGTGACGTTGGCACGGTTGGGACAGGCATTATCGTCCAGCAGAATAAAGTCCGGGCCGATAGCATCTGCAAATGGTCTCACAAACACATCAAGAATCTCATTACAGTACCTCACTGCCATGAACCTTCCATTTTCAACGACGTACAAGTCAGTTTTACCGTTCACGCTTATCCCAGCCCAAACCATGACTGGCCCCTTTCCATAGCGATCATGCTCTGCCACATTCAAGTCGTCGAATCGATCTTTAGACATTCGCCGCACTAATTGGCGTTTATAAGTGAAGTCTAGACAGAATCTGGACTCCTCAGTAAACAGTACTGGCGTCAAGTCACGGACCGTCCACCTAACGTGAGTTCTGGCAAAGTCCAACCGGTCTAGCATGTGCTGTCTCGTCAATGGAACACGTACAGCAGGCCTCATGGCATTAAGTACGAACTCGTGGAGCCCGTTTCTGACAGTTTGTGTAGAAATTCGTACTCCAGTTCCGTTCTTAAGCTCGTTATGCAAACGCGTAGCGTTCAGGAACCGTTGACGTCGAGACTGAATCAACAGGAAACGGCCCTGACGTTGAGTTGTAGCCCTTTCTCGACCCCGCCGTGTCTGTGTGAAGGATTTCCGTGGGTAAGATGCCGACTCCACATTCCGGAAACCACGCCTTGAGACACATTCAGAATCCCAGCAACACGACGTTGAGAGACGCCAGATTCCAACATTCCGACGCCAGGATTCGTTTCTTCGGGGCTCAGACGGTTTCTTAATTGTCCCCTAGGCTTTTTAGTGTTTCACAAATCAAATGAAGTCCTTTTTACGCTTGGTAAAGGAACAGTGACAAGTTTGATTGGTCTGTTGGAAAGCAGTGCTACGCAAGATTTTGGGGGTACATGAATTCATTTGCGAAGTGTGGGAAGTGTGCATTTTTATGAGTACTGAACTGCACACGACTTTCTGCTTAAGATATTTATCAATATACCTAGTACAAATTCTGTCAAGAAATTTTTAATTTGCAGTGCACAATTTTGTATATAAAAAGTGATCCCTATCAAACTTTGAGTAGTATATTTCAAGGGAATCAAGTTTTATTGGGGTTGGGGTTACCGTCCTTTCAAGATTATATCACATATAGAGCTGATCCGATCGTTAATCAGGTGGGCGTAAACCGGAGTAATCTGAACTATTGTAAGACGAGCGAGCAGTGAAGTCTCGGATCAGTCAGCGCATGCGCACGAGCCTTCATTAGCCTTATTGATTGGATGAGCAGGTCATTGCTCAACAGTATCGACGCGCATCCGTCTCTGCATCGCTGATTTTACAAGCTGGGTTATCCAAACGGACTTAGTTGTAGTTGTTGCGCATGTTGTTCTGACTTACGTAGTGGTTGCGCATGCTGTTCTAAGTCTTCGAGTATCGTGAAACCAGTGAAGACTCACTGCGCATCATTGCAAACTGCTCAGTCTTCGCTGACCCCAAGAGCCTTTTGCAGGGCTACTCAGAGATAGGTGAGAAAAAGGTTGCCCGAGTTACGCATGTTGATCTGGGTCTTTGCAAGGTGTTGTGCGACGCAGCTCGTTATACACACTGTTTACTTGTAATACTGTCGCAGACTGGTCAAGCTGCGGGGATATTGCAAACACTCGCTTCGCATTTTGATCAGAGTCTTTGCCGATCATTGGCAACCAGTGAAGACGCACGTTCAGCCGGAGTTCTGAAACGTCAAATGACATGGATATAATTATTGAGTAGTCTCCCTTGAACAGATTATTTATTCAGTCATCGGTTATTTTTTGTATTGCTTTAATAACACGCTTTCAGATGAATCAAACAAATTATTTTTTTATTTAAATATTATAATTCTATAATAAAAGATACCTAGAAGTTAAATGTTCAAATGTTGTTTTAAATAATAAACGTTGCTATTGTTTCGACCCAGTACACTACTTACTTGTGAAATGCATGTACATATACATGTATATAATTCCAATGGGGACACCAGTACCGTTAGCTGAAAAGCCAACTGATCATAACGATTTTGATGGCATGGTACCCAAATTTTTCATGCAAAACTGCCCTGCCCAGCCTAGCGCCCCTCTGCTCTAATATCCAAGATGGAGCACTGCAATCCTCAAGTTCTTTTCAGCTGGTCAGGCGCACTTTTTGTGAAAAAGATCCCGACAGATTTTTGATTCAGTAACTGGTTCCGATTATAACATTGCCTGTAAGGAAACACGATAGGTCCCACGGTCGAAGGGTGGAAGAAAATAAATATCCATGGACAATATATGATGAAATTGAGAATATGGTTTTGAAAAGGAATTTTAAAAGTTTTAAAGAATATGAGTTTCACTCCATATCTTGGACAATAAAGTGAAGCTGATATTCTAAATTTTTAGAAACTCTTTGGCCACAATAATCAGCCATTGAAGACCGGCTATCCGCCAAGACAACTGAACCCCAAAAGTTAGATTTCTCCGTCAACATACTGCTCAGAAGAGATTTCAATATGGCATTGTTTTGTCTGATTTGTGGCCAGGCATACTGCTTGTTTTCTAATAGACACAAGTATTGAATATATGTATATATAAGAAAACAAACAGTACACCTGGCCACAAATCAGTCCATAAAAACATTGTGTCGAGACTGCAAAATGAAGTTTTTTGGTTTATTTTTCAGTACTCTTTAAAATTTCTCGTTACTCCTTTTTTTAAAAAAGGACGAGTACTGTACTCTTTTGAAAAAAAAATTATCTAAAGCCCTGTAGGGTCTGAGTTTTTAGGGACGGATTTTGATGGGGGCCGAGTTTGCTAGGGGCCGAGTTTGTCAGGGGCCGAGTTTGCCAGGGGGCCGAGTTTGTTAGGGTCCGAGATGTCCATAAATCAACTAGGCTACTCTAGAATACCTTTCTTCGCTTTTACTTGGACATCAGGTAAATCTTGGTCACTCTTCGTTCGCCGAAGAGAAACGTATTTTGCCATAACCTGGCTTTAAAGATGACAGTTGACATTCATTACATGTCATTCAATTAATCGCAGGAAACTTTGAAAAAAAATAAACATGAACAGATGTTTACGTTTACATTTCCGGTGTCCAGGTAAAAAAGGGTCGGGTATGAAACACCCTTCCCGATCCCGATCCCGATCCGAGAATCCCCGATCCAAAATTTTCTATTTGCCCTAATTCATTAAGTAGAATGTATTTTAAGCACTTTTTGTGTTTATTTTATTACTTTTAAGTATTTTAATCATTATTTTTTATATATTTTGTTTAAATATGTCCAATTTGTGATTTTATCCTAAATTATTCCTCTCTCAGGGGTATGAAAGACCCTGCTGATTTTTCGTAAAAATATTGTATTTTTCCGCCTCTAATTAAAAAAATAAACAATAACTAAATGAAAAAATCAATATAACGGAATTGTTATATACATTGATGGCTTTACTAGAATAAAAGAGAACTTAAAAGAGTTTCGGAGGTGTTTTTTTTTACATATTTATATCCCAAACTATTACCGATCATTATTGCTATTTATAGTTACGTAAATTAAACCGAATGTGAAAGAAATCATCGGCAGGGGGCCGATCTTGTGTTTCACATTGTATAAAAAATAGAAATAGATAGACAGGACATGGTGAAACTTCTAGCATTCGCACAATGGTCATTATATATCACACATACGATTTTTGAGACGATGTGAAACTCATGATCGGTCCGTCTCCGGTCATTTCTTTCACATTCGGTTCAATTTCCGTAACTATAAATAGCAATAATGATCGGTAATCATTTTGGATAAAAATATGCAAAAAACACCTCCAAAACTCTTTTTAAGTTCTCCTTTATTCTAGAAAAGCCATAAAAGTATATAACAATTCCGTTATGTTGATTTTAATATTTAGTTATTGTTTATTTTTTTAATTAGAGTCGGAACAATACAATATTTTTACGAAAAATCGGCAGGGTCTTTCATACGTCTGAGAGAGGAATAATTTAGGATAAAATCACAAATTGGACTTATTTAAACAAATTATACATAAATAATGATTAAAAAACTTAAAAGTAATAAAATAAACACAAAAAGTGTTTAAAATATATTGTAATTAATAAATTAGGGCATATAGAAAATTTTGGATCGGGGATTCTCGGATCGGGATCGGGATCGGGAAGGGTGTTTCATACCCGACCGTAAAAAAGTTCCCAGGATTTGTGCCCGGTCCCGAACCGCGCCGAATGTCATTCATGCACCAGTACCTGGGATACACTAACCAACACAGCTTTCAGCACCTTCATCTGTCGAAATAATCGAATCTGGAAGGGCAGTCAAATCTCTAATGGTTCGAGGGAAGAACGATTCTTTATAAATGTCAGTTCTTGCAGTAAGGGTCTGAAACGTCAATGAATGGTGATTTCTACAGTGCCTAGCTGTAGCTGGGGGCACAAGGTCATCTGTTCGAATGCTGGAAGCACCCTTTAGACCTTTGTATCAGAATTAGAATCAGAATTGTTACTGGTGAAACGTCAAATGACATTCATACACCAGGACATGTGATGTGGGAAGTTAGTCCCTAGCTCTAACCTAAAAGATAAATTTAGCTACACAATTATCAACACCTTCAGCTGTCGAAATAATCGAATCGGGAAGGGCATTCCAATCTCTAATGGTTCTGGGGAAGAACGAAACTTTATAAGTGTCAGTTCTTGCAGTAAGGGTCTGACACGCCAACGAATGGTGATTTCTACAGTGTCTAGCTGGGGGAACAATGTCATCTGTTGGAATGCTGGCAGCACTCTTTAAATTTAGACCTTTGTATAAAAGGATTAGCCTACTGTCTTTTCTCCTTTTCTTGAGAGACTCCCATTTTAATTTTCCAAGTATTCCAGTCATGCTCCCAGTTTCAAAGCAGTAATTGCCTGTTACAAATCTAGCAGCTCTATTCTGAACTTTCTCAATTTCATCGATAAGGACCACTCCACTGGGGTCCCAGATACAACTGCCATATTCTAAGATTAGGCGAACAATACCTTTATATGCTGCCTCTTTTACATCCTGAGGGCACTGATGAAGATTTCGCCTCAGGAAACAAGCGTTCTATTTGCTAATATGAGTATTCCATCTCAAGTTGAGTGAGATTGTCACTCCAAGGTATTTAATGGAGTCCACATTCTCGAGGATAGTTCCCGCTAAGGTGTAACAAGCCTCAACTTTATTAGATCTCTTCCTAGTTATCTGCATAATATTGCATTTAACTGGCTGAAATCTCATGCCCCATTTTCGGGCCCAACATCCTAATCTATCTATGTCAGCCTGAAGTTTCAATGAGTCATCTGTATCTCTAATTTCCCGGTAACAAACACAGTCGTCTGCGAACAGTCCTATTTCTGAGCCAGTGTCAGTGGAAATATCATTGATGTACAGGGGGAACAATAGTGGACCAAGAACAGTCCCTTGCGGAACTCAAGACAAAACTGGAACCCACTCTGAAGATTCACCATTAACAACAACGCGCTGTTTTCTGTAGCAAAGAAAGGAATCTATCCATTTGAGGGTCCGCCCCCCCCCCCCCCCAATTCCGTAACCAAATAACTTAGATTTAAGTAGTTCATGAGGAGGGATGTCAAAAGCCTTCTCGAAGTCCAGAATAAATGTGTCCACCTGTCCCCCTTTGTCCAAGATTTTTGCCCAGTCATTAATAAATGCGCTCAGCTGAGTTTCACAACTATGTCTTTTCCTAAATGCATGTTGTCTGTCTGACAAAAGTTTATATTCGTTCAAGTGGACCATGATGTTTGAGCAGACTATATTTTCAAGCAATTTACAAAGAACACAAGTCAGAGACACAGGGCGATAATTACGGACAAGAGCCCTATCTCCTTTTTTGAAGAGTGGACAGATGTTTGCTAAGAGCCATTCTTTTGGGATTTCACCCGTATCAAGAGACTGTTGAAACAAGTGTGCAAAAACTGGACCTAACTCATTTGCTAGCTCCTTCAGGACTCTAGGATATACCTCATCAGGTCCTAAGGCCTTACTGGGGTTTAAGCCTTGAAGTAACTCGATCACGCCTGCAGATGTCACAACAATATTATTCATGAATGGGGCCGTTCTTCCAGTCAATGGAGCCTCCATGAACACAGTTTTATTAAACGCATCGTTGACTTGACCAACTAATTCCTCTGCCCTTTCAGAGTCTGATTCAGCAACCCCGTTACCTCCTCTTTTATTAAGGGACGGGATACATTGCCTGTCTTTCTTCTGGCTATTGATATATCTGTAGAAGTCTCTGGGATTTGCCTTTACATCACCTACCAAGTTATTGACATACAAATCATGCTGATTTTTTTATATCAGTCTCGATTTCACGTCTCAAGTTTTCCAATTTTGACCGGAGTTTACCACTTCCCGTCCTTTTTGCCTTTGCATGAATCTTATTCCTTCTCCGAATTTTTCTTCTTATCTCTGGAGTGATCCAGGGAATAGAAGATACAGACCTACTAGTTTTTGAGGGGATATGATTTTCGGCCGAAGTATGAATCGAAGAAGTTATCAAATCAAAGTTCTCCTGTACAGCCCGAGCATCTGAATGACCATTAAAGTATTTCTCCTTTGCGAATCTGAATGCATCCTTCCTCATAGTTCCATAGTCACCTTTCTGATATGAATACACCTTCCTCCGAGGTTTCTTTATTGGTGGAATGTGAATTTTTAAATATCCGGGGACAATATCGTGATCACTTACCTGGAGAATGAATGTCTTCGAATTGTACTGGCAAAGTCGTAAGAATCAGATCCAATGTGTTCTTATCACGAGTGGGGAAGTTAACAATTTGTTCCAAGCCATGATCGTTCATAATGTCAATTAATATTTGTCCTTCGGACTGACTCAGCATTGTGCCTTGTTTGCTGAGCCTGTCTGGCCAAGCAATATCTCTGAAGTTGAGGTCACCTAGAACATGTACAGCCGGGAGTTTTTTACCCTTGTATTGCGACTTAATGCAATCCAGCTGATCTTTAAACAACTGGAAGTTTTCGACCATACCATTTGGTGGTCGATACCAATGCAACTTGCTACGAAGTGGGAAGTTTTATTTGCAAAAAACCTTAACCCAGACCGATTCGGTGTCATTTTCCAGTTCCATGAAAGGCATGTGAGGGATGTCTCTGTGAATGAGCAACATCACCCTACCACCATGAGAGTTCCTATCTTTTCTATAGACACAGTACTGACAAGTTACGTGGCCCCCGCCCATAGGGACTTGAAGAAATATATGGGCTGCATGATGCTTCCACGCAGAGCTGAATCCGGTCCGCACACTAGTACTGGTAAACCGCTAAGAGGATCTAAGCCTGTCCAGGAACCGCGGTGCGAGGCGGACCGTCCATGCTAATAAACCCTATTGGTTTCATTGGGCGACAGGGCTGGAGATGTCATTTCATCTCAAAATCGGGTAAAAGTCCCACAAAATTGGAAGCAACGTCTCCAAAATGACCTTTACAGTGTTGACGGGGACGTTAAACCTCAAATCAAACAAACAAACTGACAAGTTACAATATGTGGTTGTATAATATGGGGCGCCGTTTTACTATTTATTCCCTATTTATAGATATCCATAATTGTTTATGGATATCCATAATTCGAATTATGGATATCCATAATTCGAATTATTGATATCCATAAATCGATCTGAATTAATGATATCCATAAATCGAATAATGGATATCAATTATTCGATTTATTGATATCCATAAATCGAATTATGGATATCCATTATTAGGCTGATTTATGGATATCCATAAATCGAATTATGGATATCCATAAACCGAATTATGGATATCCATAAATCGATTTATGGATATCATTAATTTAGATCGATTTATGGATATCCATAAATCGAATTATGGATATCCATAATTCAAATTATGGATATCCATAATTCGGTCTATTTATGGATAGCCATAATTCGAATTATGGATATCCATAATTCTCCTCTGCAAATAAACCAAATGAACTATGACTGCTCCCTTTGCAAACAAAAAACAAAAAACAAAAACAAAAAAAAAAACAAATCTTGACTATTTCCGTCAGAGTGTAATAAAAGCCGGGATAGAGGTGGAGGTTTTGTTTGTTTGTTTGATTTGAGGTTTAACGTCCTCGTAAACACTGTATAGGTCATTTTGGTTCCAATTTTGTGCGACTTTTACCCGACATTGAGATGAAATGACATCTCAAGCCCTGTCACCTAATGAAACCAATAGGGTTTATAAACATGGACGGGCCGACTCGCACCGCTTTACCAGCAGGCTTAAATCCTCTAAGCGGTCACCTGTACTCGTGTGCGTGGAAGCATCATGCAGCCCATTAATTTCTTTAAGCCCCGATGGGCGGGAAAGGGGAGGTGGAGGTAGAGCAGGGTAGGTTTAGTGGTGGCCTCTGGTTTGGGAGAGATATGTTTTGCTTTTCTTAGATTGATTGAGGTTTAACGTCCCCGTCAACACTAATTAGGCCATTTTGGAGACGTTGCTTCCAATTATATGGGACTTTTAGCCTACATTGGGCTCGAAGCTCCTTTGGAAACTCCACCAGTACGGAATAAGAGGGGAAAGCACTGGGTTGGATCCACGCTTTCTTAGTTAATCGGTCACAGCCGGTAATCCTTGAGGGTGAGCAATCAGGTCCGGTCCCAGTTCGTCAGGAGTGCCTCAAGGCTCTGTTCTGGGCCCGATCCTATTTCTTGTCTATATAATGACTTTCATGAAGTTAGAACCACAGGCCCGTCTGTTTGCCGACGACACAGCGTTTTACCTCACCATAGAAGGAGCGGATAGTTGCCAGGTGCTACAAAATGATCTAAACACCCGGTCTGCGTGGAAGTCCATTAGGGACATGGAGTTTAACCCCTCGAAGTGCCAGGTGGTAAGGGTGAGTACTTCCAGGAGACCAATAAATGTCCTGTATCACCTGCATGGGCAGGTCCTGGAGGTGGTCGCCAGTGCTAGGCACTTGGTGGTGGACATATCCGGTGGCCTGTTCTGGAACTCCCACAAGGACAGGATAACTGTAAATGCAAACATGACCCCTAGATTCCTTAGAATGAATATCAAAAACAAACTTCCACGGGTGAGAGAGACTGCCTAAAACACTCTGGTATGGCCTCAGCTGAAGTATGCAGCCCCAATATGGGACCCCTTTATCCGAACCAATATACTCCAGTTAGAAAAAAATAAAAAGGAGGGCTGCTCGCTGGACCACCAGTGACAATGACACAAGGTCAAGCTTTATGTACAGCCGTGCTTGATAGACTTGGTTGGAGATCTCAGGGAGAAATCATTGAACAGAAGGCGTTCGCGGTGAATTATGGCTATCCATAAATCGAAATATGGATATCATTAATTCAGATTGATTTATGGATATCCATTATTTGATTTATGGATATCCATAATTCAAATTATGGATAGCCATAAATCAGAGGAATAATAGTTATCCATAAATCGAATTTTGGATATCCGCAATTCGATTTATAGATATCCATAAATCGAATTATGGAAATCCATAATTCGATTAATGGATATCATTAATTCAAATCGATCTATTATTATTGAATTATAGATATCCTTAATTCGAATTATGGATATCCATAGATCGATTTGAATTAATGATATCCATTAATCGAATTATGGATTTCCATAATTCGATTTATGCATGGATATCTATAAATCGAATTATGGATATCCATAAATCGAATTATTAATATCCATAAATACAGATTAAATAGTAAAATGGCGCCCAATAGTATAAAAGGATGACCCTACTGTATTTCCTCCTTTTCTTGAGAGACCCCCCATTTTAATTTTCCAAGTATTCCAGTCATGCTCCCAGTTTTTAAACAGTAATTGCCTGTTTCAAATCTAGCAGCTCTATTCTGAACTTTTTCAATTTCTACGTTAAGGCCCACTCCACTGGGGTCGCAGATACAACTACCATATTCCAAGATTGGGCGAACAAGACCTTTATGCTGCCTTTTTACATCCTGTGGGCACTGATGAAGATTTCGCCTCAGGAAACCAAGTGTTCTGCTTGCGTTAGTACACATGTTGCTTATATGAGCATTCCATCTCAAGTTGTGTGTGATTGCCACACCAAGGTATTTAATGGAGTCCACTTTCCCGAGGACCCTCTGAGGTGTAAGAAGCCTCAGTTTTATTAGATCTCTTCCTAGTTATCTGCATAATATTGCATTTAACTGGCTGAAATCTCATGCCCCATTTTCGGGCCCAACATCCAAATCTATCTATGTCATTCTGAAGTTTCAGTGAGTCATTAGTCTGGCCCCAGACCCTTTCTTTTATTTCTTCTGTCTCTCTTTGGAAGGGACACAAACCTTGCAAACCTTACAGAAATTTTCTTATTTCACTCCCTTGGCTAGAAAGCAACAGGTAACTTGAGGTTGGATGGAAGGGGATCATGAATATTCACCTTATTTGCATTATCTGCTGGTTCCTAGTCTGAAGGTTATCAGTGTTGGAAAAACAGGTAACCAGACCCCCCTGACCTTGAAAGGTCAGGGGGGTCTGGTTACCTGGTTTTCCAATATTGACAATGTGCAAGCTGGGAGCCAGCAAATAATGCAAATATGGAGAATAGAGAAAACACAAAAACTAGAATACTGTCGATGGCGCGCCATCGCAAATCCCCACGTTTTCTACAGAGGGGCCAAGTACCGAAAACCCCTCACCCTGGGCCCTAATTTGACTCCATGGTCAAAATATTACCTGTATTATATTCTACTAATCATGCCCTTCAATTTCATATGCCACATGACTATGTTCCAAAAAACTTAAATTTTGACCCTTTGACCCCTCTCCCAGGGCCCCAATCTGACCCCATGGTCAAAATTTTACTTGTAGTTTATTCTACCCATTATTCCCTTCGCATAGATATGCAACATGACTATGTTCTGAAAAACTTTAATTTTGACCCCCGACCCCCCCCCCCCCCCAAGTCCGACCCCCAGGGCGTGACCTAGGGGTCACAGCCAAAATCCCGTTCAATATGTTTTACTTTTTTCATAACTAAGTACATGTGCAAAGTTTGGCATCAAAATCTTCAAAATTGACTTTGTAATTGAATTTTATTGATATTTGACCTTTTGACCCCTCCCCAGGGCCCCTGGGGGCGGGGACAAAAAAAAATGTGCTCTTGCGCAAGCCATTCATGTAAGCAACTCGCATACCAAATTTGGTTGAATTCCGGCTAACGGTTTAGGAGGAGATAGCCGGACAGACAGACGGACAGACGGACGGAGGCGATTGCAATATCCCCACTTTTTTTAAAAAAAACGTGGGGATAACGACTGGAGCCAGTCTAGTGAGTCAGCTGTATCTCTAATTTCCCGGTAGCAAACACAGTCGCCTGCGAACAGTCTTATTTCTGAATCCGACCGCTGAAACGGACCGCACTTGAGTATTGAGTGCTGGTAACCCGCCTAGAAGTTCTAAGCATGCCCAAGCAAAGTGGAGCGAGTTGGACCATCCCTGCATATGGACCCTATGGGCTTGTTTGGGCGGTAGTGCTTGATATGTCTTTTCAGCTCAATGTCGGGTAAAAGTCCCACTAAATTGGAAGTAACGTGGTAGCGTGGTAGCTCTGTGGTTAGTGCACTTGCCATTGAGTGAGTGAGTGTTTGAGTTTTACGTCCCACCAACAGCTAAGGTCATACGGAGACGGGACCTCGGTTTAAAGACTCATCCGAAAGTCTGGAGAAGCCCGGGATCGATCCTGCGACTCCTGGTTTACAAGGCGAGTAGCGTATTCACTACACCACGGAGGCTTCTACTTGCCATTGATGCTAATAATTATCGCCATGTAATAAATTCGAATGTCCACTAGTGAATTAAAGTGTTAATTTAGTTAGATACGCTCCGTGACGTTACTTGTACGATATCCTTAACGACATCGCGTTTACTAATGGCGGAAAATTGACATTTTTTGTAAAACAATCATGAATAAAACGCGTTTTAAATGTCATTTAATAAATTCACTGCTCAAAACAAAACACTTATTTCCTCATAGTATAAAGATGTTGGATAATGATGATGAAACAACGATTCAGAAAGATGAATGACTTTATCTGCAACATGTTAACGGGCCTCCGTGGCCTAATGGATAAGAGCGCTGACTCTTAGTCATTAGGTCTCTCAACGCCGTGGGTTCGAGCCTCGCTCGGGTCACGTGTGAGACGCCAAGTTCTGCAACGGAAGGTCAGGTGGTTTTTCTCCGGGTACTCCGGTTTTCGCCCACCTATGATTAACGATCGGCTCGATATGAGTGAAATAATCTTGAAAGGGCCGTAAAACCCAAACCAAAAAAAAAAAAAAAAAAAAAAAAAATCTGCAACATGTTAATGGCAAATTCACAAATCACGGCCTGTAACCTGTTAAGGAAGAATTTGCATAAATGTTTGAGAAATCGCCATCTTTACGTCATATTATTTCAAAGGTCATAGACATGCGCAAATCTATCAATTTTTCCTGTCAGTAATGTGTATGATCATCTCGAGCAGCACAACACTCCTGGTATCGCCGAGGCATGCAACAAACCATATTTTGAACTATTTGTAAAGCTAGTGTTTCCAACTCATGTCTAAAGATGTCTGCGAGTTCTTGAATAGTCATTGGTGGATGGTCGCCCTGGGATATTCGTCTGTAAAGAATGTCCAACACATGTTTTATTGGGTTTAAGTCAGGAGAACGTGCCGACCAGCCAGTTACTTCAATGATCTCACGATTAAGGTAATCCATGCATACTCTAGCAGTATGGGGGCGCGCATTATCCTGCATCAGAATGAAATTGTCACCGATTTCCCCAGCGAAAGGCCTCACAATAGGATCTAGAATTTCATATCGATACCGTAATGCAGTCAATATACCTCCGTTTGTCACGTACAAGTCCGTTCGGCCTTCATAAGAAATTCCACCCCATACCGTCACTGACCCCGCTCCCCCACCCAACATACACACACACGCACGAACGCACGCGCGCGCACGCACGCACACACACACATTTGTCTGTTTCCACGATGTTGCAGTCCTCGTATCGTTCTCCGGGTCTTCTCCCGACTCGAACACGTCGATCACATGCACTCAGGTGAAATCTGCTTTCATCCGTAGACAGAACTTTACGCCAGTCTTGCAATCGCCAGTTCTGATGTTCTTGGGCAAACTCATATCGCCGTGCACGATGATGCCTGGTGAGAATGTGCCCTCTTGCCGGACGTCTGGTCCTGTTTGATCGGACATCCTTTGACCAATTGCATGCTGGAAATCACTTTGTAGCCTTCTGACCGTGTACTGCTGATTTCGTAGCGTTAGATTTTGAACATATTGATCTTCCCTTTATGACGTCATGCGGTGTCGGCATTGCCCTTCCCGTCTAAGTAGTCCGTCCTGGAAGCGTCTCCATAGCCTGACAACAACACATCTCGATACATCAAAGCGTTCAGTAACGATCCTTTGGGTGTACCCGCTTTCAAGCAAAGCGACAGCTTGAGTGACCTCAACTTCTTCCAAGAACCACCTAAAACCAAATGAAATCACTATGAAGCCCAGAATAACGCATTACCGAAGGATTGATATGTTTCTGACCCAAACTCAAATTTTGAACAGATCGCCCCATGCCGAATTTCAGCCCTTTTATATTTTTATGTGCTGTAGCTTACATTCTTGCTTTGCACGTGAACCTTGCTTCTTGACATTTGCATGAGTATTGTTAAGAGATGTCACTTTAAAATGGTGCCTTTCCTTGAGTTTGAAAATTGCCAAGCGGTAATGTTATTCAGGCTGAAAAGTTTGCTCCTTTATTTGTGTTGAGCAGTGTAGAATCTTTCATTCGTGCTCATGTATTATTGAATTTATTAAACTGGTTGAAGAAAAGGCATAAAATGCTCGGCAAATCCTCGCATTTTATACCTTTTCCTCAACTCGTTTAATAAATTCAATAAATAACGTAAAAAAAGTGACAAGATATGTATTGACGATAATGCCAAAATCATATGCACATCTACAGACATATGGCAAAACACGGTCCGCAAAGTTTAAAATTGATTGGTTTAAAATTGTATGAGGAGTTGCGCACACAAAGTACCCACAATCAAACTTCTTCATTGCCTTCACTTTTATTTTAATCGTATCAGGCGCATAATGATAAAACGCGCATTTGAGATGAAACTATCTTATATGGTTCTCAAACTGTCCTTTCCGTTAGAAATATAAAATTGTCTCATTTCAGCTACAAAGCTGGACAACACATACTCGCATGTTAACATGTCCATGTTACCAAAGGGAAAATAATGTTTGCACTTGTCAACGTCAGTTTATACAGGCACTATATAATAATGATGTTCTATAGAACATTAATTAACAGTGATATACATTTTCTCCATTTTTTTTTCTTTTGTTTTGTTTTACTTTCTTTTTGTCTTTCATCACGTAAACAAGTCCGTGAAATGAATACCCCGTAAATCCCACTCCAAGACATAGGTTGTGGGTACGAGCACCCACAACCTATGTTTGCAGTATAAATAAGAAAAAAGATAACGGATTTTCGTCGGAAAAGTTGCCATTTTGGAGATGTGAAAAAAGCACTATATCGCACGGATCTTTTATCGTAATGGCTCAAGATGCGAACATTGCTCAAGCCTTCTCCAAAACGAATACTTGTTTACTACATGTCAGTGAATATAGCATGTCCGTAATGTTTGTTTGTTTGTTGGATTTGAGGTTTAACGTCCCCGTCAACACTGTATAAGTCATTTTGGAGACGTTGCTTTCAATTTTGTGGGACTTCTGCCCGACATTGAGATGAAATGACATCTCAAGCCCTGTCACCCAATGAAACTGAACAGCTTATATGCATTAGGCGGTCTGACTCACTCCACATTGCCTGGGCAGGCTTAGTCCTTCTACACGGTTTACCAGTAGTCATGTGTGGTCAGTTTCAGCTCTGCGTGGAAGCATCATGTAACCCATCTATTTCTTCAAGCCCCGATGGGCGGGGGCCGACTAAATGAATGTAGCCTGTCCCTAATGTCAAAGCGGCATTTAAATGGCTTGTTAACTCTTTTTAGCTAACCTGTCACGTAGTGACGAGGTGAGCTTTTGGGATCACTTTTTGTCCGTCGTCCGTCGTGCGTCCGTGCGTGCGTGCGTCCGTAAACTTTTTCTTCAAACGACATCTCCTCCTAAACCACTGATCGGATTTTGACCAAACTTCACAGGAATGATCCTTAGGTGGTCCCCTTTCAAAGTTGTTCAGTGGTTGCGGTCCATTGCACATCTAGGTCACAGGAGCCAAAAATAGATTTTTTCACGAAAACTTAAAACATCTTCTTCTCTGAAACCACAAGGCCCAGGTCTTTGATATTTGGCATGAGGCTTCATCTAGTGGACCCCTACCAAGATTGTTCAAATTATAGTGCTGGGGCAAAATGCCCCCGCCCCGGGGCCCTTTGGTTTTACATGGGCTTATATAGGGACATCCTTTAAAAACCTTCTTTTCTGAAACCGCAAGGCCCTGATCTTTGCTATTTGGTATGAAGCTTCATCTAATGGACCCCTACAAAGATTGTTCATATTATAGTGCTGGGGCCAAAAATGCCCCCGCCCTGGGGCCCTTTGGTTTTATATGGGCTTATATAGGGAAAATCTTTAAAATCTTCTTCTCTGAAACCACCGGCCCCGATAGCTCAGTTGGTAGCGTGTCCGCTCCGGGGAACGGGAGTTCACGGGTTCGATCCCGGGCCGCGACATACCAAAGTCGTTAAGAATGGTACTAGCTGCTCCTCGCTTGGCACTCAGATTTACGGGGTAGAGCTAGGACTGGTCGACCCAGTGTCAGGATAATGTGACCGGGTGTGGTATCATGTAATGTGTCTGGGACATGATACTTCAGTGAGGCAGCACTATAAAAGTGAGCATTGAGCTCCCTGTCGCAACCAGACACCGTCGTGATATGACTGAAAATTGTTGAAAGCGACGTTAAACCCTAATTCACACACACACACACACACACACACACACACACACACACACACACACACACACACACACACACACACACGCACACACACACACACACACAACACACACACACACACACACACACACACACACTCTTCTCTGAAACCGCAAGGCCCAGATCTTTGATATTTGGTGTGAAGCTTCATCTAGTGGACCTGTACCAAGATTGTTCAAATTAAAGTGCTGGGGCCAAAATGCACCGCCCCGGGGCCCTTTGGTTTTACATAGGCTTATATAGGGAAATCTTTAAAAATCTTCTTCTCTGAAACCACAAGGCCCAGGTCTTTGCTATATGGTATGAAGCTTCATCTAGTAGACCCCTACCAAGATTGTTAAAATTATAGTGCTGGGGCCAAAAATGCCCCCGCTCCGGGGCCCTTTGGTTTTACATAGGCTTATATAGGGAAAATCTTAAGAACATCTTCTCTGAAACCGCCAGGCCCAGGTCTTTGATATTTGGTATGAAGCTTCATCTAATGGACCTCCACCAAGATTGTTCAAATTATGGCCTTTGGGCCAAAAATGTCCCTGCGCTGGGACCCACTAGTTTTACATAGGCATATATAGGAAAAAAACCTTTAAAATCTTCTTGTCTGAAACCAGAAGGCCCAGGTCTTTGATATCTGGTGTGAAGCTTCAACTAGTGAACCTCTGCTGAGATTTGTCAAATTATAGCCCTGGCGCCAAAAATACCCACACGCCAGGGCCCGCTGGTTTTACATAGGCTTATATAGGGAATTCCTTTAAAAATCTTCTTTTCTGAAACCAGAAGACCCAGGTCTTTGATATTTGGTCTGAAGCCTTATCTAGTGGACCGCTACCAAGTTTATTCAAATTATAGCCCTTGGGCCAAGAATGCACTAGAGACACTAATACTCAGGTGAGCGATTCAGGGCCCTCAGGGCCCTCTTGTTTATATTCATGTAGTATATAGTTTCGCCCAGGGCAACCCAAAGAAAATACATGTAATATTTGCTTTCTTTTGTTTGTTTGTTTGATTTGAGGTTTAACTTCCCCGTCAACACTGTATAAGTCATTTTGGAGACGTTGCTTCCAATTTTGTGGGACTTTTACCCGGCATCGAGGTGAAATGACATCTCAAGCCATGTCGCCCAATGCAACCAGTAGGGTTTATAACCATGGACGGTCCGACTCGCACCGCTTTGCCAGGGCAGGCTTGAATCTTCTAAGCAGTTTAGAAGAGAGTTTGCGGTCTGTTTCAGCTCGGCGTGGAAGCATCATGAAGCCCATCTATTTCGTCAAACCCCAACTGGCGGGGGCCGGCTTTCTCCTTTATACATTCATGTAGTATATAGTGTCGCCAAGGGCAGTCCGAAGAAAATACATGTAATAATTGTAACCGCCCCCCCCCCCCCCCAACCACCACAACAATAAATAAAGATTTAAAAAAAGAAGAGAGCTATCATCATATATAATGTACAACATCACTGTGATTGTAATAACACATAGTTGGCGCGTAACCGTCATGACGCCGTCTGTGCCAACTCTCATGATCTCTGATGCATCCATTGAAGGTCTTTTGTAATTCTCGGCAATATAATCCGATTTTAACCCTCTTTGTACCAAATGGAATCATCCTCCTTTAATATATATAGCAGGAGTCCATTTTAAAAATTAGGGGTGTCAGGTTATGTTTTCTTCAAATTTGATTGGTAAATGGCTGAACTTTAAGCAAACAGTGGAGGCCCTGATCAGACGCCGCGTTCTGCGGCGTCAGATCTGGGCCTGTACTGTTTGTCAGGGTACCCGTTTTGGAGTTTCTGGTACAAAATGGGTTAAATTGTTGTATGATGAATAGACCGCCTACTTCATATGGCTAGTGTAATAAATTTCATACGTAATGACCACGAGTGTAAGATCCCCAATGTAAGCACCAGTTTTGGTTTCATAAAGTGTGATTTACAAGACTGCTCATTACAGGTACGTATTCAGCCCCCGCCCATCGGGGCTTGAAGGAATAAATGGGCTGCATGATGCTTCCATGCAGAGCTGAAACCGACCCGCACACGAATACTGGTAAACCGCTTAGAGGATATAAGCCTGCCCAGGCAAAGCGGTGCGAGTCGGCCCGTCCATACTCATAAACCCTATTGGTTTCACTCGGCGGCAGGGCTTGAGATGTCATTTCATCTCAATGTCGGGTAAAAGCCCCAAATAATTGGAAGCAACGTCTCCAAAATGATCTTTACAGTGTTGACGGGGACGTTAAACCTCAAATCAAACAAACAAATACAGGTACGTATCAACGTGATGGCTTGACAGGGTAATTGTGGTTAATTTTGACTGTGTTTGGGTTTAACGACTTCTCAACCCTTTTTGGTCACGTTGTGTCGTCTCCCAGAGAAAGGGAGAAAAGAAGACAAAAAAGAAAGTACGGATGAGGGATAGGGGAGAAAAAATAAATAACAACACCCCCCCCCCCCCCACACACACACACACACCCCTAGTGACGCAAGATACACGACACCATTGCCAGGATCACTATAGGATTACACATCCATATTTTCATAGCTGAAAACGTGACACTCTGGTGAAAAGAAGAAGACATCTTTCACAGTTCATTAGCAAACATACATTGAGAGGAACCAACATGAGTGTTCATGTATTATTGAATTTATTAAACGAGTTGAGGAAAATGGTTAAAATGCGAGGCTGTGCCGAGCATTTTATGCCTTTTCCTCAACGAGTTTAATAAATTGAATAATACATGAGCACGAATGCAAGATTCTATTTGTCATATGCCATTTAAAACGCATTTTATTCACGATTGTTTTGCCAAAATGTCAATATTCCGCCATTAGCAAACGCGACGTCGTTAAGGACGTCGTACATGTAACGTTGCGGAGGGTATCTAACTAATTTGCGTATTTTATCCACTAGTGGATTATCGAATTTATTACATGGCGTTATTACATTCTCAGACGCGACGTCATATGATAAAACACTTTAACAAGTCCGTGTAGCGAACACCCCCTTCACCCGACTTTATATAGAGAAAATTGTGGTTTACAGGGGTATACATTATTTTTTTTTATTTCTGCTCCAGGATATAGGTTGTTGGTACTCGTTAGAACCGCCTCAATGAGGCGGTTCTAACGAGTACCTACAACCTATATATTTAGTATAAATAAGCATAATATAATTTTTTTCAGCAGAAAATTGACCGGTTTGGAGATACATGTATATATAAAAGAATGCATATGTTTTCGTAATGGAGCTTGGATACAAGTTAGAACCACCTCAATGAGGCCGTTCTAACGAGTGTCCACATTCTGCGTTTTTGAGCCAAAATAAGGAAAATAATGTATACCACCGTAGACCCCAATTTTCTCTACATATAGACCTCAATTTTCTCTACATATAGACCCCACTTTTCTCTACATAACGTAGGTCAGTTAATATTGGTATACATAATATGGACTTCAGTGTTAATTTAACGCATGGTGTAACCAAACAGCAATTAACATAGTCGAAGTTGAGGTTAGGGTTATTATGTAGCCTTTCAAAACGTAGTTGGACGTGACTGGACTTTTAATTTTGAATTCGACCGTGTTTTAGGTAACTGATTAGCTGTTATTTTACATCTTTGTACTTCGTGTTGCCAGATAGATATGTAGTCGTATCAGTCTTGATTTGTTTGTTTGATTTGAGGTTTAACGTTCCCGTCAACGCTGTATAGGTCATGTTGGAGACGTTGCTTCCAATTTTGTGGGAAATGACATCTCCAGCCCTGTCGCCCAATGAAACCAATAGGGTTTATAAGCATGGACTGTCCGATCCGCACCGCTTTGACTGGGCAGGCTTAGATCCTCTAAGCGGTTTAAATTACCAGTACTCGTGTGCGGTAGGTTTCAGCTCTGCGTAGCTGCATCATGTAGCCCATCTATTCAAGCCCCGATGGGCAGGGGAACTAATTAGTATACAGACACCATATTTTTTTTAATTAAACTCCGTGACAAAAGGTATCCGAAACTTGCCTTCCCTAAAAAATGGAATAGTCTTGCAACGCTTGAATTTTGAACCTGCAAAGGTCCCCAACAGGCACACATCGCACGGGCAACGTCAAATCAACGTCGGTGCAATTCACCGACGTAGATGTGACGTTGCATAAAAGTCATGACGTTGCACGGACGTTGATATGACGTCACAATTACGTCATGTGCCTGCTGGACCATTGATTGTCTGCATTTGTAAAGAATGCCCTTCCCGATTCGATCATTTCGACAGCTGAAGGTGCTGAGCATTTGTAGCTATGTTCACCTCATTATTTGGTGAGAGCTAGGGACTAACTTGTATGAATATCATTTGACGTGTTACCAGTAACGATCATACGGTCTGGTGCGGTGCGGTGCGGTGCATTAGCTGTTTATTACTGACAGAACCAGGAAGTCAGGAATACAGGTGTGTACAAATTGTTTATTGATTGATAAAACTTATTAACTTTAATTAACTTAACCCCTGCTTTTCAAACAGTGTACCTATTGACTTTGGATCTGCAGTCTGTACGGTCTACAGTGTTGTTCTGAACGTGATCATAGGGTTAACAAATTAAAAAAAAGTTTAACCGGCCTTAATTAAGACGCCGAGAAAACCTACATTTGAAATTGTCGTCTGCTTTATTTTCTTGCAAACTTTTAAATATATATATATATATATTTTTTTTTTGCATACAGGCAAAAAGTGTGGACCCAGATCAGACTGCTCCTAGAGGAGCAGTCTGATCTGGGTCCACACTGTTTGCAAGTACTTGGCAGACGACAAAGCAGACGAGAGTTGTCGTGATTGGCTTTTTATGGGTTAACGTAACCATCCATGCATCGCCTGCAGCCATGAGCGTCAGACTGGAAAGGCCAAGTAAGAGTGGGTATGGGATGATATATGTGAGCTATTTTAAAAGATCCGTGAACCCTGCGCATATCTCCTTTGCCTGGGCAGGCTTAGACCCTCTTCTTCAAGCCCCGACACGGTTTCTTCTCATCTGGTCATATGTTTAACCCCAAAGTTGAAAATGTCGTCTGTTTATGTTGCCTGCTTCATTTTGTTGCAAACTTTAAATTTTAAAGATTTAATAGGCCTACAGGTTAACTGTGTGGAACGTGATCAGACTGCTCCTAGAGGAGCAGTTTGATCTGGGTCCATACAGTTTGCAACAATGACTTTTAAAGTACAGTCCAGCAGGCCCACGTCTGTAGGGCAACGCCAAATCAACGTCGGTGCAACGTTGCACCGATTTAGTTGAGACGTTGCATGTCGTGAAGTTGTACCGACGTTCATGTGACGTCACAATTACGTCATGTGCCTGAGGATGAGAAGAAAGCGACGTCAACGAATGCTTTTGTTATTAAGCATTGCCCACTGTTGTGTCTGTTTTATTTTCAGAAATAAGAAAAATGAAATGTGGATATCCCCTCTTGTCTTAGGCTAGGCAGAAAAATAGTGTATCATTGATGTAACATCATAGCATCAAATGTTCTAGAAAGGGTTATCCATTGGAAGCATGGAATACACTACAAAACTGGAAAACATGGAGTGTACAGGTTTTCTGGGTCAAACTAGCTAGTTTCGGCCAAATAGGCCTCATCAGTGACCCTCAGATATTTTCAAAATTTCACAATGTAACCAATGATCCCAAAGGACAAAAAATATAAACTACACTATGATGTAGGGCAGGGAGACTTTTTACGCCCGCCACACATTCCCAGACACCAGCTGTAGTGACGTTAAATGTTCTAGAAAGGGTTATCCTTTGGAAGCATGGAAAACCTTATATGGTTATGCCGTCCGATAGCAGAACAAATGATAAACCATCTGCGAGTGCGAAGTCTAAAATATTTAATATGTAGACAATTGCGAGGTGCATATGACATCACACACACTACGTAAGAGTAACAGTCTTTCAGCAGAAGACACCCGGGCTGAGTAATATTCTTGGAACATTATTTATGTTCTTGACTTAAGGAAACAAAGATTGCTTCATCCTTTATGCCTATAGAGATTAATTTCGACTGGACTTAAAATACCCCGTATGCTGTGTGCAAACTGTCAATCAAATTCGCGCATATCACAAGTTACACTAGCGATAGGCTCGGTATAAGAATCGTTTGGGGGCGTTTATGCCACACATGGAGCTAGTCATTATTTAGGCTATTTTGTTTGTTTGATTTGAGGTTTAACGTCCCCGTCAACACTGTAAAGGTCATTTTGGAGACGTTGCTTCCAATTTTGTGGGACTTTTACCCGACATTGAGATGAAATGACATCTCAAGCCCTGTCGCCCAATGAAACCAATAGGGTTTATTAGCATGGACGGTCCGCCTCGCACCGCGGTTCCTGGCTTAGATCCTCTAAGCGGTTTACCAGTACTAGTGTGCTGTCCGGATTCAGCTCTGCGTGGAAGCATCGTGCAGCCCATATATTTCTTCAAGCCCCTATGGGCGGGGGCGGCATTATTTAGGTTAAAAAAGCTATCATAATAAGCATGTATTTTTTACTGATAGCAAGCTTGCAATAGTCACCGATTTGCAAGGATGCGCAGAAACCAAAAGGTCATGTAAAGCATGCCTATATAAATACATTGTAATTTAACGCCAAAGTAAATGAAACATTTCAGATGAAAACCTGTGATATTTTTCTTATTTCTGCTCAAAATACAGATCGTGGGTACACGTTAGAACCGCCTCTATGAGGAAGCAACATCTCCAAAATGACCTTTACAGTGTTGACGGGGACCTTAAACTTCAAATCAAATAAACAAAACAAAACCACCCAATGTTGTGTCTGAAATAGCTGCACGATTGGCGGGGGCCTCAACATTGGGTATAAAATAATCGATTTCTAGCAAATCAGTATCGATAGTTTTACTGGAATTACCGACAAATTAATCGATTATCCGATTATTAGGGCCCCGGACTGAAAGTGTGGGTGCCCTATAGTAATCACTCTGTCTGTCTGTCTGTCCGTCCGTCTACAATTTTTTTTATCCTCCATAACTTTCTTATTCCTGGATGGATTTAAATATTACTTGGCAGAAATGTTAACCATAATGTGAGGGAGTGTTGCGCGCAAGACTCAGGTCCGTACCTCAAAGGTCAAGGTCATACTTAGAGGTTAAAGGTCAAAAAAGGGTCTTTCCTGTGTCCAATTAATAACTTTGTTATTATTCCTGGATGGATTTAAATATTACTTGGCAGAATTGTTAACCATAATGTGACGAAGTGTCACACGCAAGACCCACAGCCGTATTAAAAAACTTCTACATCGGCCAAAGGTCTAAAACCAAGTAATCATGTTCAAAATGATTCTTTGGGATATGTTCTTTCATTTCCTTGTTCTTTCCAGTTTTTTAACATCAACATTTTCCTACTCCTCTGATAGCGCTGCCGGGGCCCTAGTCAGTTTCACTGACAGCTCTAGTTTTATTTTCAGACAATGATGGTGAAGGTTGAACAGGCAGAAGAGACGAAGAGAGAGATATCTCGGGGTCGAAATGGAAGAGCCCCTGTCCGAGGGACTGCCAAAGTGGTGGTGGAAAGTATAAATAATTTGGATGGGACTAAAGGATTCAACAAAGGAGAAATATCCGAACTCTCCAATACTTACCCGGTACGTTGTACAGTAGAGCTTCGATGGCTCGAACACCGATGGTTCGTTTACCATGGCTAAGTCGAACCCGTTCTTGAGTCCCTAAAGAATTTCTCTGCATAAGAAATAGGGAGGGTAAAATTTAGGATATTTTCGTTTTTTATCTTGCAAATGTATGCTGTGTGTACTCATTAAAATCGCCTCGATGAGGCGATTCTAATGAGTACACACAACATACATTTTTCTGTATTAAACACCAAAAGGTGTCCTAAAGTATGCCGTTATGCCTCCTGGCAGTAACCCTCAGTGGCTCGAACTACCCTGTCTCGAACAGATTTTCATGGTCCCAAAGGTGTTCGAGCCATTGAAGTTCGATTGTACTTGAGATATCCTAAAGCTTCCTTCATTGATATTCTGTGAGACAGCGAATTTCTCAGGCTATCCTTAAAAACTTCTTTGTTTGATAAGCACAGAAAACCAAGATTTTTTATGGTTGGCCACACAGTCTCAATCCGGCTGTCCTTATTGAAGAAAAGAATACCAGGGGAATTCAGAAAAAATTTAGACTGTCCATATAAAACAGAGAAACATCAACTGTTTTGTTTGTTTGATTTGAGGTTTAACGTCCCCGTCAATATTGTAGAGTTCATTTTGGAGACGTCGCTTCCAATTTTGTGGGACTTTTACCCGACATTGAGATGAAATGACATCTCAAGCCCTGTCGCCCAATGAAACCAATAGGGTTTATGTGCATGGACGGTCCGACTCGCACCGCTTTGCCTGGGCTGACTTAGATCCTCCAAGCGGTTTACCAGTACTCGTGTGTGATCGGTTTCAGCTCTGCCTAACTAGTTCTTCAAGCCCCGATGAAACAACAACTGTATTTAGATTGACTGGTGGTGTTGGGGTTAATGACACGTCAACCCCTGTGGGTCATTTTGTGTCGTTTCCTAGAGAAAGAGAGAAAAGAGAAGACAGTAAAGGAGACAGGAGTGAGGGGAGAGAGAAGAAAATGAATGGAAGTGTAGAAACTGAAGAAAAAACAACATCCCCACCCACTCTGCCCTTACCTGCTGCAAGGACAACATGCCTTGCCCAACTGTATGCGAATATCAGTTGGACACCCTAGTGACGCAAGATCCATGACAAATGACAGTCTCGCCTCACCCAATCACCCCGGCACCTGTATTTAGCATATTTCTTGCACCAATAACCTACACCTAATTGCAAATTTCTGGCCCCAAATCGCATTTTCAAACTCAAAGCGGTGACCTTCAGAAGCCCACCAGTAAGATTTCCGTCACAACAGTTAGATGATGTCTAGAGTAAACTTCAAAGAAACAAAACACATCACAGCTGTCAAGATGTTCCAAAAATAGCGTCATCGCTACCTCTCATCTACATGAAAGAACCGCCGCCTAGCCAACCATTTCGCCAGTTTGACTGACGCGACAAAGAACCGCCTACAAAAAAACTAAGCACATGACTGGAGCGAGGCTAAAACGTTTTTTTTTTGTGCCCATCTCACCTGATGTTTAAAAATGTTGGGAAATAAATCAAACGCTTATGACTACTTGCACACCCGGTTTTGATTCTGATCTGCGTTATCATTTCTTTTGTCATTATATGTAATATCTTTGATATGAGCCATTGATCAAATGTGCGCAAGTTGCCATTACTGTTTTTTTTTATTTGAGGTTTAACGTCCCCGTCAACACTGTAAAGGTCATTTTGGAGACGTTGCTTCCAATTTTGTGGGACTTTTACCCGACATTGAGATGAAATGACCTCTCAAGCCCTGTCGCCCAATGAAACCAATAGGGTTTATTGCATGGACGGCCCGGATTCAGCTCTACGTGGAAGCACCATGCAGCCCATATATTTCTTCAAGCCCCTATGTGTGGGGGCCGGCAGATGTATTGGTGCATTGTCATGAAAACATTTTAGTCGGAGACACTGATACGTTCTCAGACTAAAAATGAACATAAAGGAATGCTGTGAAATGAGACACTAAAATGCGTCACGTTAACATTCAACCTGCCACCGGCATGGAAACTGGTGCTGTTTTAAATTTTGGGTAAATGACTCGACAGGATCATGCTTGCTTTATCGAAAAGAATGTTCTGGATCAGAACCATGTCGGTCGCAGCCTGAGCAGCTATGCGTGACGTTATAACGTCAGCAATGCTTCATGCGCCTCGAATACTTGAAAACGTATGGAAAGCCAAGTCGGTAATGTTCAAGTCGAGATTAGCCACATTCCATAGCAGCTGGACATCAGCTAGATAATACCGATGTACAGCGCCCACATCTGCATTAGGGTGGGTAGTCCGCTTACGCGAAACCGCCGTCGGTGGCTTACGTGAACTAGCACTTATTTCTACACTGCCGTTTACTGGGGGAAATCAAGCACACAATATAAACCTACACCCCCGCTCCCACGGGCACTACATGCAGGCAAGACGGAACAGGAGTTCCAGAAAATCATACCCTTTTTGGATGCCCATGACGAGTAACTCCGTTTGCAACAAACAAAGACTCTGGGATGATTATAATGTCCACCAAGTTCACCATCAAGTGACTCAATGATCTGAGGGCTCATATAAGTACAAAAGCAAACAAAGTTTACGTCACAAAGCACGGCATATGACCAGAGTTGCAACAATGTTAACAAAATACATGAATTACTTATAATAATAATAATAATAAATTATTAATAATAATAATAATAATAATAATAATAATAATAATAATAATACCTATAATTGTTTTCAAAGAAAGGAGTTGTCCCCTATCAGCCAGCCTGAATGTTTTAAGACATGACCTTTAAAATGAGATCAAGGTCATCCAGACTTATTCAATTCTTTGGCCTGTAGCAATGATAGATCTATGCAAGTTTGGTGAGAATCCCCCTAAGATACTGTGCAAACAAGCCTACCGTTACTGAAATTTGACAAGTTTAGTCCCAAACTGACATTGAAAAGGTCACGGTCTCCAAATCTGAATCAACTCTTTATCTGTTCCAGTGCTATGCCTTTCTGATGAGAACCTATCCAACATTTCCTGCGATAACGCGCACTGAAGTAGGATTTGACTGAAATTTAATGATTTTAATCCTTTGCTGACCTTACAAATAAGGTCAAGATCACAAAAACCTATTCAACCATTTGATTTGTCACAGTGCTGTATCCAAACAAGTCTGGAAAGAATCTTCCAAAAGGTTCCTGATATAATATACACACACAATTAATTTGGCTTAAATTTGCCCTGTGGTGACCTTGAAAATGAGATTAATGTCACTAAACTCTAATCAGCTCTTAAGCATATTTCAATGAAGTGTCACTGCAAGTTTAATGAAAATCCTTCAACAGGTTCCTGATATAACATTTGTTTGTTTGTTTGATTTGAGGTTTAACGTCCCCGTCAACACTGTAAAGGTCATTTTGGAGACGTTGCTTCCAATTTTTGGGGACTTTTACCCGACATTGAGATGAAATGACACCTCAAGCCCTGTCGCCCAATGAAACCAATAGGGTTTATTAGCATGGACGGTCCGTCTCGCACCGCGGTTCCTGGACAGACTTAGATTCTCTAAGCGGTTTACCAGTACTAGTGTGCGGCCGGATTCAGCTCTGCGTGGAAGCATCATGCAGCCCATATATTTCTTCAGCCCCTATGGGCGGGGGCCGTCCTGATATAACATACATACAAGATTAATTAGGCTGAAGTTTGCCCATTTCAATCCCATGGTGACCTTAAAAAAGTCAATAAAAACAAAATTTTATCACCTCCTACGCTAATTCCAATGATATATTCCTGCAAGTTTGATGAAAATCCGCCAACCCGTTCAAGAGTTATCGTGCGCACAAGAAATTGTCACGTCCACGCTAACGCCAACGAGATACACACCGACAACAGTATGTCCCTCTTCACCGCTGGTGGGGGCACATGATATAAAATAGACACCTCTTTCCTAAAATTGGAAATAGACTTGTCCAAACTGTGAGGGGACATCAAGCCGACCAGGTTTGGAGAATCTTTAATATGCGCCGAATAATGGAAGTGGCTGAATGAATCCGTACACAGAAAAAAATTGTTGGGCATACAGATTTTCCGATTATGAGCCGGGGCACAGCATTTCCTATAAGGTCGCCTGTACGCCCAGCGAAGCAGGCGGACAGCGAAGACTGATCAGACTTCGTGTTTGCGCAGGCTGATCAGTCTTCTCTGGGCGCACATACAATATTGTAGGAAGTGCTGTGCCCCGGCTCATATCGCTCTTGAAGGTCATGCAACCTAACTGTGTTTCAGTCATGTAAAAAATATTGGTTTTTCCCGAGATCTAGATTGGGATGGACGCGTGAGTGTGGAAATGAATGTGTCGTCATGAACTTATCGGCAACACTTTGTCATGCAGAACGGGTCATTAGCGTATTTGCGAACAGCGAAGACTCAGATGATCCTGCGCACCCATGCTGTCTCGTCAGTGTCCAATGTTCGCACACCAAAAGGAGCAACAGCGCTGCCCTCATAAGAGGCTATGCCTTCACCTTTATGTTTTGACTTTACGGAGATACGATGAAGACATTTTTGCGTAACGCCGCTTGGATTATTAAAATTCAATTTAGAATTTTATGACATAAACTTCAGTTCGTTATCTCTAAGTGTCCGCCAGATGTACACTCAAAATGTCAGTAAATATTCTGATTCAAGAAAAGGAGGTGATCGCTCGATTGATTTTCGTTTCATTCCATTTTTATTTATTTATTTATTTATTATTATTATTATTATTTTTTTTTTGGTCATGCGGTCATCTTGAACGTCAAGTAAGTTTAGCCTGTCAGTTGAAGTGATGAATGTCACGCACACGTGATGGGCGGTGCTAAGACTTGCTGTAATCAGATTGGCTGAGTCGAACCGCTTGCGTACAACGATTCGTGTTACTGGATGCAGCATGAAAGGATGCCGTTTTGTTTTTGGTATTGTTTTCTAAGTTCACCGCTTTGAGTTTGAAAATGCGATTTGGGGCCAGAAATTTGAAATTAGGTGTAAAAGGTTTCACCCTTAGAAACGCACTTTTACATCTGGGCTACTCATGGCATGAACGTCGCATAGTAGTCTGCTCTTGGTATGCTTTGCGGACACTGATCCAGTACGCTGTCAGAATTGTAGGAAAGAGAGAGTACTGGTGGTTCGATTGTCTCTGAGTGTAGTCTGGGAATATGATCCTGAACGGTGTCTTAAAACGCCAAGTTGTCACAAAGATGAGGACTTGACAGTAAAACGCATTGAGCCATGGCCCCGGTGCAACAGGAGCAAAAGAAAACCAACAGTTGAACCCCTTTGGACCAAACAACAGACGTAAAAGTTCCGGCTTAGACCAACTAATAAATAGCTTTAAGCCAAAGCCATCATGGAGTCTGAACCCCGATCCACCGGCGTGCATAATGTCTGAGAGTGATTGGGTCAAACAAAATGCATGCCGACTGTTGAATAGAATTTATATTATATCCAATGCTTTTGTACCGTTTAATAACCTGTTCGCATTTTCAGTTATTTTTGCGACTTTCCTACACTGTTTGTATATAGTTGTTGTTGTTGTTGTTTTTTTCGTCTGCTGGTACACTCAAAAGTATGTACCTTCAAAAGTCATTTTTGCAAAGAGTGTGGAAGTTGCGAACCAGATCAGACTTCTTCTCTTAACCCTTCTCTTGCTGAATATTCAGATTAGCCACACCCATTTCTGACTTTGAACCAATCAGATTACATGATGTTATTTTTTCCTTCAAATTCATAAATTGAATGTCAAACAGTGTAGATCCTGATAAGATGGCTTCTTCAGAAGCCATCTGATCTGGATCTACACTGTTTCCAAAGATAGGGGTTGTCGTGAACAGCATGATAAGAGTTAATTTATCTGTTTCGCTGTAGGTGTATGGCAGCATTTATTTTTCGCTCTAATAGGGAAACACAATCTCTCTTGTTAATCAAAGCACTGAGGGCAGTCTCTGAGTGTAGACTGGAAAAATTGTTATGAACGAGGACTTAGACTGTTACGTTTAACCATTAATTTCCTGTAGTAAGCAAACCGTGTGGACCATGATAAGACACCGCTTTCTGCGGCGTCTGATCTGGGTCTACACTGTTTGACAAGCCCAGCACATGATTCCAGTCCAGATTCTGTAGAAAACCCTCTTTCGCAAACACTCTTACCTCCCAGCGATAAGAGTATCGTGGTTATTTTCTATTCCAAACGTTACCTGGATTTCCCACAAATCAGTTATATATGTAGTCACGTGGACATCCGCACTGAAGAGCTTCCATGCGTTGTCACTTTCTGACTGACTGACTGAACTGGTTTTTAAGGTAACCGGGCGCTATAAGCACATAGGGGCTACCCCTAGAACGTGTCCAGGATTAGTTTTCCCACTTTCTGAAAGGCTTTCGCATGGAGTTGTACACTAATTCCGGTGTACTCCTCTCGCCTCAGTCGCCGTGCAATAAAGGTGAAAGTGGTCTGTAAGTTACCGTGGTTTTTGACATAGTTTCCAAATAGTTGCGGGCTGTCAATCGCGGCTATGGAACCTGGTCAATTTCGACTTGCAAATCGTGTTCCATAGCCATTGCCCGTCTGGCCGTGGTAGAGGTGAAAGGCAAGGAGGCTAAGTTTTAGTGCTTCTGGGCTGCGAATCGCGGCAGTGGTCAGCGGAATACGAATCGTGCTGATCTGCCAGTGCCCTTCCCTTAGTAAAATAGAAGCACTTTAATTTTGAATTTTGAACGCCAGGTCGAAAGTGGGCATGAAGCAACAGAGAAATCAATGCCAATTTCGGCTGCAAATCGCGATTTCTCTGTTTCGCCCGAGCAAACTAGGTCATGTTGCTCTCTCTTAGGGCCGCGTGATTGGCGTCGGACTGGCTACACATGAAGTAGCCTTGCAATACCCATGGTAAACAGGGTTTTCGGACATGCGGCCCTAAGTTCACGATCTCGGTCCGGTGCAGGTTTAGGAGGGATGCGCCCTCCTAACTACCACTCCCTCCGTCATCGCCGTATCTAGGAATAGCTTGTGGACCTTCCGGGTTTTCTTCTTGTTCAGGGGGGTCTCTTCGGTGCGTTTTTCAATGGAATTGTAGATGTGCTCGTCGTAGTACTTTGAGGTTTTGTTTGTTTGATTTGAGGTTTTACGTCCCCGTCAACACTGTAAAGGTCATTTTGGAGACGCTGCTTCCAAGTGTACTTTGAGGTGGGTCCCTTGTAAATTATGAAGATGGGCGTATCTTTTGTCTTGAAGGCATATACGGCAAGGTCCACGTTGATTGTTTCGTTAGGTCTTTTCAGGCGGTGCAGTTCTAGGATGGGGGTGGGGGAGTCGGAAGTAGCTGCCATCCAGGCTCTACCCAGGTGGTATTTCTCATGCCATGGTTGTTGTGGGTTGGGTGGCAGCTTCTCGAAGTCTTTTTCTTCCGATGTCCAGATCCTCCCTCTTCTAGTGGGTTGGGCTGGTGACGAGCGTCGTTGTGCTTTAGGCGGGGGTGGTCTCTCTGTGGGTGATGGAACGGTGGTCGCTGGCTGTGGTCTTTCTTCGGGCTGGGGATGAGCTGGTGCTGGCGATGACGGCTCTGGCGGTGGCGGCGGTAGCTGGATGGTGGGTGCGGCGGGCGCTGGTGCGGCGTCGGTTGTTAGCTGGCGCTGAAAAGTAATCGTCGCCGGTGCGGTTGTCACGATCTCTTCTCTTGGAGGCGCTGCTTGCCAGGTCTGTGGCCGGATCTGTGTTGCTGGTTTCCTGGGTCTTTCAGGAGCTGGAAGGCTCAAGTCCCAGGTGAGGGAGACAGCTACCCTCTGCGGCTCGAGTTCTGTGTGTACTTGAGGCACGCCATGAAGTCGACAGGACTTCAAGAAGACTACCAGAGGTTCTGGTAGTCGGTATTCCTTCATAGGATAAGACATGTTGACTGAGTGAATACTCGATGACGAATGGACTGATGATGAATGATATGATGGTTGTCACTTTCGGTGGATCATTTTCCGATTTATTTATCCATTTTTCTTTGACTAGCTGAAAGTAATGGGCCCCTGTTACGCTAGTTGCAACAACAGCAAATGGATCTATCCAATCACATTTGGCGGAGGATTAGTGGGCGGAGACAGCACTGATATGAATATTCATGTAAAGAAGAATTGTTGCGCAGTTCTGACTGGCCAGGAGTCAACAAAGGTATATTTAAATTACTCAATATTGCTTATTCTCACTAGCACTTGAACCTTAAACCTTGAATAAATAAATGGCATATAGACCATCATGTTGGCGATTTTTACAAGTACCCAAGTGCAAGAAATGCGTAAAATTGCACTGCCAGTCAATATTGGGTGATAATGCCAATTTTGATTAGTGCTGTATAATCAAAACGACTTTTTATCGTTTTTGAAGAAATATCTAGTTATTGGTCAACTCTATGTTATTTAGAAAATCTCGTTTTCATTGGTCGCGGGCCGCGCATAGCTGTAAAAGTTGGTTATTCTTATCTGGAGCTACATTTTTAGTGAAATATCAAAATAATGATAATAATAATAATAATAATGATAATAATGATAATTCCAACCTACCTATTTTCTTTTCTGACACGAAATCCCATACAAACTTATTTATCTAGTAGGATCAGTCAAGAATTACTAATAATCGTCCTCATTACACCTGATAAGGGCCAATGAAGTGTGTGTATTAATTCGGGTTTAACGTCGCTTCCAACATCACGACGGTGCCTGGTTGCGACAGGGAGCTCAATGCTCACTTTTATAGTGCTGCCTCACTGAAGTATCATGCCCCAGACACATTACAAGATACCACACCCAGTCACATTATCCTGACACTGGGTCGACCAGTCCTAGCTCGACCCCGTAAATCTGAGTGCCAAGCGAGGAGCAGCTAGTACCATTTTTAACGACTTTGGTATATCGCGGCCCGGGATCAAACCCGTGACCTCCCGTTCCCCGGAGCGAGCACACTACCAACTGAGCTATCGGGGCCAATGAAGACTATAAAATATTTTGGAAGTTTGAATTCCTTCTCTGAACTTCTTTCATCATTTAACCCTTTTGTACCAAATGGAATATTCCTCCTTATATATAGCAGGAGTCCATTTCAAAATTTGGGGGTGACAAGTTGTGTTTCCTTCAAAATTTATTTGGAAATTGCTGAACGTTTTGCAAACAGTGTAGGCCCTGATCAAATGCTGCGTTCTGTGGCGTCTGATCTGGGCCTGCACTGTTTGCCAGGGTACCCGTTTTGGGGTTTGTGGTACAAAAAGGGTTAACCCTTTTATAGAACATATTTAACTTCACTACAGCTGATGTGTGGGAGTGTTTCGCGGCGGTAAAACGTCTCCCTGCCCTACATCATAGTGTAGATTATATTTTCTTTTCCTTTGGGATCATTGATTCCATTGTGGAATTTTGAAAATATCTGAGGGTCACTGATGAGGCCTAGATGGCCGAAACTAGCTAGTCTGGCCCAGAAAACATGTACACTCCATATTTTTTCAGTTCTGTGGTGTATTCCTTGCTTCCAAAGGATAACCCTTTTATAGAACATATTTAATAATCGTCTTATAATTTGTTTTATATTAGTATCAAACAATATTCATTTGGAAGCTAAATCCAGATTGTATCCATGATCTTAGTAAGTACTATAGTTTCAGATGTTTCGTTGCTAGGTAAGAAAGTAACGTTGGTTATCTGACCCTGGTCACGTAGGTCTTACTCGTTGCCATTGCAACACGCCCGGTCTGACCGAATCTAAAACATGTTATAAATTCAGAAAAATATATACTTGCAATGACTTCAGCACCCAATTTCGTAAAAAAATATGAAAAGATTGGATAGAACATAAAATTAATGTTATAGTACAGACTGCATGCATGGTAGTTAACCCAATCACGGTTTACAACTTTGCTTCCCTCTTACATGGCATGCCGGTGGGTCAGGTCTCATATTCTATGACCGTACCAGCGTAAAAGGCTTACTGAGAATTAGAGAGAATTTAATTTTATATAAAGTTGGTTGTTACCTGATGCTGTGTCTCTGGTTGAGCCCATCCTTCTGCTCCAGCGTTTCAGTGGTTTCTTGCTGTCGAGTCCTTAACGTTGTTTCACCTTTTTGGCTGTTTGACTTTTGTGTTCCCGGAGAGTTTGGAGGCCTTCATGCGGACTGAACAAATTATTTGTTCAAATCGCGACGGAAGTAAGGGCGAGGATTGCGGCCGCGTAAATAGATTTAAGCCCGCAGTGGAATTCGTTTCACTGACCGTTACAAGGCGGTTCTTCTGTCGCGCTTAATTTTTGTTATGGTTTGTCTTTGAGTGTGTGTATCGCTTATATATTTTTGGTTTTGGATAGCCAATTGGCCATTATATGGGAAAGTAACTGTCCTGTTGGCTTTCAGCTATTGATGTTTCCATTAGGGTCTTGTTGTTTCATGTTTGTCTTTCTTTCCCTTTAGTGTCTCTGATGGGAGCTGTGGGTCATTTGTATCGATTCCTGATCATTGCCTTCAATTCTATGTGTAGTATCGCAAATCTTCCTAGATGAAATAGTTTATCTACTTTATTAAATGTTTAAAAATCAAACTATTCGTTCAAAAAGTGGACAAAAGTGGCAAAATGCAGCCTCGTGATTTGCGGATGGGGTTGTGATATGACAATTAGAGCAGTTTTGAATATATTGACTTGAATAGCAATGCAACTACCAGCTAAATCGACAAACTGGAAAAAAAATGTGTCACTCCCAACAGAAGAATGCATAAAGTTAGAGATTAAAAAGTCGGGGTTATGTTGTTGTTAGGTAACCGGCGGCCTAAACGACTTTGTCGAAAATCTTAAAATATTTAAGAGGTAAAGTTAAATTCCTAAGAAGACTGAAAAAAAAGAACAACAGTTACCTTTTGCACGTTTTGTTTGTTTGATTTGAGGTTTAACGTCCCCGTTAACACTATATAGGTCATTTTGGAGACGTTGCTTCCAATTTTGTGGGACTTTTACCCGACACTGAGATGAAATGACATCTCACGCCCTACCACCCAATGAAACCAATAGGGTTTATTTGCATGGACGACCCGACTCGCACCGCTTGCCCAGGGCATGCTTTGACCTCCTAAGCGGTTTACCAGTACTCATATGCGGTCAGTATAAGCTCTGTGTGGAAGCATCGTGCAGCCCAATCTATTTCTCCAAGCCCCAATGGGCGGGGGTGGACCTTCTGCACGTGACAACAGAATGACCTTAAAGTTCCTCATTGATATCATGGAGCTAAGTGACCCTAGATAGTAGCAATGACTTGCGAGCGAGACCGAGATGACGCAGCGTCATGAGGACGTCACAGGCCACGCACCGTTTTATCTGAGGTGAAGTTATGCGTCAGATGATGAGGGTGTACATACAAATTTTCAGGAGGATATTTTGAACAATGAATTTGCTCTAGGGTCATTACCATTACTTATTGACAGACTCTCTATCGTATTTGACCAGTTTCTTTAACATGACATTTATGGAAGTATGCAGTGTATTTTCTTCGCTGGATGTATACCCTTCTGATGACCAGGTGCTTTTTCATTTAAGAGTAGGCTATCTTTTCAGAGAGCTCAGGTGTCACCTTGTTACAATTCAAAACATGTGGCTTTTTCTCCTGTAAACATTTTGATGCATGTTGCATATCTACTACAGATCTACCATTGTCGAGACCATCTACAATCCTCTCAGACACTCACTTGTCAGGTTGAAGACGAGGCGTTGCTGTGTATACTCTCAGATCCTGTTGTCTGCTATAAAGATGCATCCTTCCTACAGAAACAGGTACATTATTGCACGATCCGATTGTACATGTATTCGGGACTGCCCCACAATGCCAGCCTTTCTGAAAGTTGTGCGCAGGATTTTGACTGGGTATTTTTTATCACATGATCCAAACAGTGACATACCTCCGCACTGATAACTCGGATAAATACGAGCAGTAGATTGCCATGACAGATATATTCTTGCACACCAGACAAGGAAATCCGTGATTTTAACCTTTAACCTTTATGTTCTGAAAAGTAGAAGTAAAACAAAGATCAGGAATCGATACAATTAACTTACTCCACCCATAAAAGACACCAAAGGGAAAGAAATACAAACATTAAGCGACTAGACCATAATGGAAACCTAAACAAAGGAAGGCCATAAGGACAGTTTCTTTCCCACAAAATGGCCATATGGCCATCCAAAATAAAAAGAAACAAGTGTTACACACAGTAAGTAACAAACAACAACATAGAATAGAATATAGAATAGAATATTTTTTATTCGGCATACCATCTACAAAGAGGGTGTTCACCACATGTAACAAACAAATACATTGTAAATAAACCGCCACAGAAGAACCGCCTTGGAACAGTCAGTGACCCTGGTGTTCCGACCCAGGCAACTAACATATATGCGCTTCAATTCTATTCAACTGCCGGAACTACTTCCGGACTACTTTTATTTTGTAAACAATATACATGTGCGAGCTGTCAAAACTAACCGGAGGTGTTGTTCTAGAAAAAGAATCCAATATGGGGTTCTGTTGTAGATGGGCGTTTCAGACCCTCGTGATAACCGTGCTGAACGGAACCTCGGCATAGCCTCGGTTCCGCTCAGCACGGTCATCCCTCGGGTTGGAAACGCTCATCTACAACAGAACCCCATATCAGATTCTTATATTCTTTTCCGGATTCCTTTGCCACCCAGCAAGTATTTTAGCCATACATGTATTGACATAACAGTCATGAATTCGCATTCATCTGACAACTACTACATAAGGGGGTACATGAACAGTTTGACAGTTTGTGGAGATCAACTGAAGAACTAATCCTATTTACATATTGGCAGTCGTCCAGGCTCTGACTGCTTTGTTTAGTTTATTTGTTGTTTGTTTAAACGTTGTCATTTGGCACTTTTAGACATAAGAACTCCATATGTGTCGACCTATGAATTCAACAACAGTTGCAAACCAGACAGAAAAAAGATACTCAGAAAAAGCCACAATCACTGAGTGAAAATTACCATCTCGAGATGCCGAAAAAAAAGAACGTTAGTGACATAATGGTACAAACAAAAGCAAAAGAGATCCAATACACATATAGGAAAATAGAAGTGAAGGCACTGGTCATGAATCGATACAATTAACCCACACCTCCCATCAGAGACACCAAAAAAGAAAGCTAAAGGATGTCAGCTTAAGGAACTGTGTAAAGCAATTGTAAATGCAATCTCTGAGGATTGGAAAAAATAAGAGCATTAAATGCATGTACGGGGAGACCTTTTACAGCCACCACACGGCACAAACAAAACAACCCTGATACGCAAAATAGAAGTGCAGACAATGATAAGGAATCGATACACTTAACCCACACCTCCCATCAGAGCCACCAAAGGGAAAGCTAAAGGAAGTCAAATTAAAGAACGTTGTAAAGCAATTGTAAACGCAATTCCTGAGGATTAGAAAAAAAGAGCATTAAACGCATGTACGGGGAGACCTTTTACAGCCACCACACGTACAATCGTCTATGGACAGTAATTAGAAATCAAAGCTACTGGGCAACTTTGCAAATTTGACTACCGTTATAGGAGTTATCGAAATTAAAAAGTGAAACGATCAGGAACTGATGCAATCAGATCCCAAATTCCGTTTCTTCTACCGATATCTAAAACCACCAATTAAAACTTCCGTTCTGTTTGAATTTATAAAAGAATATAATTTAGAGGTTAAAATTTCAGATAATACACATGTCTAGTTCCAGTAATCTCGTCTATTTGGATTGGATGATAGGAGGGAGAGTAGCTTTAGATGAACTTTGGCAGTTTAAAAGGTACGTATAATCTCCCGTTTCGTTAAAATGCCTTTAAAATATTGGCCGCTCCAAGTATAACGTGTCTTTAGACGTGTGCCCAGGAGACTAACGAGGTCAGACTGCGCACGAGCCTGCTGATCTTGGTCTTTGCTTGCACAGTATGGGTGTACATTGACACAAAGCCCCTTAATGCGGACAGAGATGGTTGTAGTTTGGCTAAGTTGATAAACTGGCTGATCTGAGCCTTCGCTAAGCGCACATGTCCCAACATTAACATTTTGCTTTGTGCAGCCCATATTAACTCTCGATGGGAAAATATATGCATTGTAATGCACTCGGGGCTGTATGAATCTTAGTGGCCAAACATCTCTTGACCATATTTTGTTTGTATGCATTGGGGTTTAACGTCACTGTCAACAATATTTAGGTCATTTTGGAGACGTTGCTTCCAATTTTGTGGGACTTTTACCTGATATATATGTGAAATGACATCTCAAGCCCTACCGCCCAATGAAACCAGAAGGCTTATATACGTCGGGTGATCTGACTCGCACTGCTTTGCCTGGACAGGCTTAGTCCTTCTAAGCGGTTTACCAGTACTCGTGTTTGGTTAGATACAGCTGTGTGTGGAAGCACCATGCAGCCTAATCTATTTCTCCAAGCCCCGATGGGCGAGGGCATTTCATGACCACATAAAAAACATGTACCGATAAAGCAAAAGACGGAGCGCTGTGGCCTAATGGTTGAGAGATAACTCAATAATATTAGGACTCTCACTAATGTGGGTTTGAGCCTGGGGTCACGTGAGACGCAGACACAGAGTACTAAAACGGAAATGAGTTGTTTTTCCACGGGTACTCCTTTTTTATTAACGGTCGCCTTGATATAAGCGAAATACTCCTGAAAGGATATTAAAACTAAAACAAAACAGGAGACATATTGCAGTTCTTGTTTTCTTTTATAAGCAGTTTGGATATAATGTCTTTTAATGCAAATACGCATATATTTTTGGCACAGCTTCAGCCGGCGGGTCAGCTTCAGACTCAATGACAGCTTCGGCATAAATCTTTGTCAAAAGAGGGCTGAGGCCTGGTGCTATGTCTGTTGCTGGGCCCATGGTGGTTTAACTAATGATTTTCTTTAGCTCTGGCCAACAGTGAAAGGGGGATCGGCTAGCAGCCCTCATCTTTGCTTCATCTCACTGTTTGAATTTGATTTATGTCTATGCGATAATGCATTGATTTCGGAAATCATTATCCAAACCAAATATTTAATGTTTATTATTGGGAACAACACCTTAACCTAGGGGCGAAGATTCGGCCGGTAAAAGAAGTTTAAGCCTCCCCCCACCAGGAGAATATGCTGCTGACGTTTCTAAAATAGAAGTGGAGGCAATGATCAGGAATCGATACAATTAACCCACAGCTCCCATCAGAGACACCAAAGGGAAAGAAACACAAACATGAAACAACAGACCCAATGGAAACATCAACAGCGGAAAGCCAAAAGAACAGTTACTTTCCCACAAAATGGCCAATAGGCTATCCAAAACAAAACAACACAAGCGACACAAACACCCAAAGACCAACCACAACAAATACAAACCGCGACAGAAGAACCGAATTGGAACGGTCAGCGGAAACGAATTCCACTGGGGGGCTTAAATCGAATTTACGTGGCCACAATCCTCGCCCTTATTTAAGCCGGTAGTTTTGGTGTTGGTCTTTTGCTGTTATTTTGTTGTATGTCTGCAAATTTGTTGTGAGTTGTTGTTCAGTGTTTTCTAATGGTCTGGTCACCCCGTGTGGGGAAGAGAGGGCTGATTGTTCCATTTCATTAACGCTCGTAATTTTTCTTGTTTTGTTTATGTTTCCTCTTCCACTTGCTATCGAGAGCGGGTTGCGTCTTGTGATTGTGGCGCTCCCTGGGTCTTTCTTTTAATTTTTTTCAGAATACTTCAGGTATACACGCTTCATTTTGCAAAGACTGTAGACTTGAAAAAAGGAAACGTAACTTCAATAAAGTAAACAACTTGAAAATAGAAAAGAATAACACTATGCTTCATAACAAAGACTGTAACGCGATTTTCCAAAATCGTTTAGTACATAAATAGTACATAAATCTGAAGCGTTTGAATCGACCTTTCTTAATTTCTTCCATAAGCCTTTTGTAATTGCAAATTTTCAGTTATCACAATAAGACTGATGTCTATTTCGATGACCACCTTGTCTACAGGGATAATTACCACCTATCCGACAGCGGAACCGTCCCGATCTCTCATGTTATGCGACATTATCAGGTAAAAATAAAACCAGTCATATATATATTATTTATTATAGCCCATAACGGAATCGTGTAAAGAACATTTTAGATAAAATCTATAGCCATTTCATTGGTCTTATATGTTTTGCAATATTTTCTAGGAGAATACAATTCACTTGACAACGGACGTGTCCGGTTCGTGCATGTCAGTACCAGTGTGCAATAAATCGTCAAATTAGCGCTAGTAAATAATGTAAATATTGACTATTTATTTATTCATGATGTTTATTGACTCATGAACTAGATGTTGTCTCCAGCAAAGAATACCTTTAACGAATCTCTCTGAGGTTCATTCGATTTGCACGCAGTCAGTCGTTTAACACCAGAAACGCTTTAAGCATTATTCCTGAAAAAACATAAACTGCGATCAGAGGATATAAAAAGTTTTATGCTCAAATCCCTGTTTTTTAAAAGTCAGCAGCTGAGTTGACACGTATGTTTAATAACTAAAACATTTGTGCAGTAACATTCCTAAATTCCGACTACCCTTTGAACGGTTCAAAGGTGATTTATAAGACCACTTTTGGACGGCCTCATGCCAGAGCACACAGCGTGTAGAAAAACACAAAGAAATAATAACTGAAACCTTCTAATTTATGTTTTAAAATCATAATTAGTCTTAATTTTAGCTGGTTTTAATATTGCAACTTCGTTGTACTTTATATTCTTCCAGGTTCAGGGATCATGCATAGTTTTGGGAAAGAAACTAGCGACTGTTTCGGACAATCTTTATAAAGAGCTAGGAAGAGTCAAACACATAGGTAGTGTCCATATATGTGTTATGTTTGGTTGATAGAATCTGAGATCAGATTAGCACTAAAACACCGATCAATTACTATAAATGTCATTTTCAAACATTTTTGTTCAGAAAATGTCATAGTATAAATGTATATTATTTTATTTTAACCAAATTTATAAACATTTGAAACAAGTCTTGGCAAATAAAGGATTAGATAAGGGCCGGACATCATTCATAAAAATACAAACTGAATGCCGTCTACTGGTTAATTTTGACCGACTCTTTAAGGGTTAACATTGAGACGTGGGATCCTGCAATTGCTGGAACGGTGCTGCTTAGTATCTGGTGTTTTCTGTCTTTTATTTGACCCCTGTGTCAGTTTCTGGTAAAAGAATGTGCATTATACGGGCTATGCATAAGCCCATCAAGGAAATGGTGTGATTTGGTAAACTGACCAGCTTGATATGACTAAATAATGTTGGCTGTGTCGTTAAACTCCAAACAAGCAAATATGGCACTGACACACAAGTAGCCTATTAAAGCTTTGGTGAGAAATTTTGGGTTTGGAATCAATCAACCTTCCATGTGTTCTGTGATGGCATATACACGCATTAGCCATTGGTAAATTACCGTAAAAGAGATTTTGTTATGCCTACATGTCCTTTAACTGGACACGATTAAATGTTTGTTGAGTCATTCATGTGTTTTGTGTTTGATGCCATGAGCATTCATTATTAAAACACCGTGACATACTTGCGACATGGTGCCTTCTTTGATAGCGCAAAAGTGGTGGATTTTCCTTTGAAAATTTGATAGCTTGCTTCTAATTGCCCTAAACAAAGATTATGGGATATCGTAAAAAACTCTCTAATGAGAATCCACAATCAATGTGTTTTGTTTTTTTGCGAGGGACTGGTTAACGGTACTTTCAAGATTATTTCACTTATTTAGAGCAGATCGGTAGCCGGAGAAAACCACCTGACCTTCCGATGCAGAACTTGGCGTTTCATATTTGGCCTAAGCAATACGCGTACCACAGCGGTGAGATAACTAATGATTAAGAGCCACGCTCTTACCCATTAGGCCTATAGTCCCATACCAATATGCCGTGGGGAAGAAATATGAAAAATAATGTTTACCCCTGTACAGCCAAGTTTACTGTATATAACGTTAGGTTAATACGGACGTTTATTTTACGGACGTGTTGATATGTACCTAATGGGTTAAAGCCCTTAAACCCAATCGCCAGTAGAGTTGCTGTTGATTGTCCCAATATGATGCCCGTATGTTTGCCTGTTTTGTACTCCATACTCATTTTGTCTGTTGTGCGCATTCCAGTCGTCTTGCGTTGTGTTTCATTGCTTTATTGACGTTAACGTCATCATGGTTCATTGTTATCGCATTCTTTTTTTTTTATTCGTAGTTGGTATTAACGTCACGTGACATTCATGTCATCTTCTTTCATTGTTGTTTCCCAATGTCCCTTGATAAAGGGTTGTACGGAAACTAACCTGAAATTAAAATGTACAGAAATACAGTAGAATTCCGCTATTAAGACCAGCTAAAATTAAACACTAATTTTGCTTTAAAAAGCTTATTTTGAAGGGTGAACTTAACCGTTCTTTGTGTTTACTGCCCTCAGTGTCGCCTGGTAAGGGACCACCTTTGGGACTGTTCAAAAGTGGTCTTTAAGACCACTTTTGAACAGTCCCAAAGGTGGTCTTAATATAGGAATTTTACTGTAATATGTTTTAGAATTTGATCCATCTACCGTTATTCTTCCTTTCAGGAGAAGTACAAGACACCAACATTGTGTGCAGTATCAGCAAACTCAAATATCAAGTAGATGAAGAGAAAATTACCGGGGTATATATCAGGTTTTTGGCAAGCACATCCTCAAAGGTAAATTTTGCTCTCATTTTGTAGTGATTCATACAAAGATAAAACTTTATTGAAGAAATATTAATAAATGATATGTGCAGTTTAATCTGATTTTTGCTTCATGTTATAGTACACATTTTGTGTGTCAAAGAATATTCAGGTGGGCAGAAAAGGCTCTGATGCACAAGCATGTGTTATCAGCAATAACAGACTTCCTCTCGCACATGACTTAGTATATACATGCAAATTCAGAAAAATATAAAATTGCAATGACTTCACTACCCAATTTCGTAAAATCATTCTTCGATATAAAAAGATTGGGTGTAACATAAATGTTACAGGACAGACAGCATACATGGTAGTTAACCCAATCACGGTTGACAACATTGCTTCCCTCTGTAATTGCACGCTGGTGGGTCAGGTCTCAGATTATATGACGGTTTCAGTGTAAAGGCTTACTGAGAACTAGAGGGAATTTAATTTTATGTAATGCTGGTTGGTGCCTGATGCTCTGTCTCTGGTCGAGCCAATCGGAGTCTAACTGTTGGTTTTCTTTTGCTCCAGCATTTCAGTGGTGTCCTGCTGTCGAGCTCTCACCGTTGTTTCATCTCTGTGGTTGTTTGATTTTTTGTGTTCTCGGAGGTGTTGCACTGATGGGTTAGCTAGGAGGCTGGGAGGCTTTCATGTGGACAAAGTATTTGTCTAAATCGCGACGGAATAAGGGCGAGGATTGTAGCCGCGTAAAATCGATTTAAGCCCCCAGTGGAATTCGTTTCACTGACCGTCATAAAGGTGGGTCTTCTGTCGTGGTTTATTTTTGTTATGGTTTGTCTTTCAGTGTGTGTATCACTTATATTTTATGTTTTTAGATAGCCAATTTGACTTTTTGCTGGAAAGTCACTGTCTTTTTGGCTTTCCGCTATTGGTGTTTCCATTAAGGTCTAGTTATTTCATGTTTGTTTTTTTCCCTGTGGTTTCTCTGATAGGAGCTGTAGTTTAATTGTAGCGATTCCTAATTATTGCCTTCACTTCTATTTTCCTAAGATTTATGTATACCACATGCAAGAAAAATTGATCTTTTTGGCTTGCAGTTAGTAATGAGAAAGACAACGCAAAATAGTAGCCCTGTATACCAGTGAGCAGTTGTTCAAAACTAATGATGTCAGTTAACATAATGTTAAGTAGAAGTAAAACAAAGATCAGGAATCGATACAATTAACTTACTCCACCCATCAAAGACACCAAAGGGAAAGAAACACAAACATTAGCAACCAGACCATAATGGAAACCTAAACAAAGGAAGGCCATAAGGACAGTTTCTTTCCCACGAAATGGCCATATGGCCATCCAAAATAAAAAGACACACGTGATACGCACAGTAAGTAACAAACAACAACATAAATAAACCGCCTCAGAAGAACTGCCTTGGAACGTTCAGTGGAAAGATTTCCACTTGGGGGCTTAAATCGATTTTACGTGGCCACAATCTTCGCCCTTACTTCCGTCGCGATTTAATAATATAATGTGTTCAGTACGCATGAACTCATCAGTGCAACATCTCCGTGAACACAAAAAATCAAAGAACCACAGAGGTGAGACAACGGTGAGAACAAGAAGGACAGCAAGAAACCACTGAAATGCTGGAGCAAAAGAAAACCAACAGTTAGACTAAAACTTCGATCATTTAATATGGCAAATATGCTAATACTTATGCTGAACAAATGTGGGCAGCTTTTGCAAACATTTGTTAAGCAAAAATAACACTATATTAGATATAGTACTTAATACAACAGTTAACAATTTGCCCACTAATGAGCTCATTAAACTAACAATTCTTTGAATGACCGATCCTGATTCTTTGAGCAACCGATCCCTGAACAATTAGCATCCAGTTACTGTTTACATGACCAGGCAAGCCTTTTTTGTTTTTAAAAGAAACTTTATTAAGTTTTTCGTATGTTCTAATTTGTGGGTTTTTTGTATTAAACCAATTATGCTTACCTGTTCCTAAAATATGTTGCCTTTCGTTGATACTTTATGAAAAGAGAAAACGCCATCTCTATCTATATGTTTAAATCTCTGGGCATATACAGTAAAATTCCTGTATTAAGTCCACCTCTGGGACTGTTCAGAAGTGGTCTTAAGACTAAGACCTCTTTTGAATAGTCCCAAAGGTGATCCCTTACTTGTCCAAGATACTGGGTGTAGAAAGCACAAAGAAAGAAAAACTGAAGTTTTTAAATATGTTTTTAAAGAAGCATTAGTCTTAATTTTAGCTGGTCTTAATAAAAAGCGGATATTGACTTTTTTCCCAAGCAACATCGTCACTTATAGTCTGTCGGGAAGTTTTCATATAACCATGACAAATATATCATATTATTTAAAATAGCAGTCAGCCATGCTTATTAATTCAGTCAATTTATTTTTTTTTTCATCGGTTAAATAGAATTGATTAATTGATTGATTGATCGATTGATTGATTGACAGTTGGATTCCAGTGGGTCGAACCACCCTGTCTCGAAACAATTTTATGGTCCCAAATGTGTTCGAGCCATCAAGTTTTGACTATATGATCTTATTTATTTCAGGCCTACCAGGGATGTATATCACATATCATAAATAACCTTGAAGACATCATTGGTGGAAATCCATTTGAAGGAAAATACAGATGAGACAAACGTGGAAGGATATGCCGTGATGAACTCAGGGAATTAATATAATGGCAATATATAAAATTGAATGTCATTACGAGAACACGCCTATACAAATACATTGTACACTTTACCGCCGAAAAACCTAATATTTTTAGATGAAAAATTGTGATATTTTTAGCTCGTCTGTTTTTTGAAAAAAAACTTTCGAGCTATTGTCATCACTCCGGCGTCTGCGTTGTCGTCCTGCGTCGTCCTGAGTCGTCCTGCGTCGTCCTGCGTCGTTCCAAAAAAACTTAACCTTGGCTATAACTTAAAAAGTATTAGACCTAGCCTCATGAAACTTCATACACACACTCATCATCACAAGAGCTACATTTTGACCAAGGACCATAACAACATTGTTGATTTTGGCTGAATTATCTCCCCTTTTCCAATTTTTTTCTGAAACACATTTTTTGCTCTCATTTTAATACTATTCACAACAGAGCCTTCAAACTTCACATGAATGTTCCTTGGGACAAGACCTTTTCAGTGATACCACACTTTTTGATCTGTGACCTTGACCTTTGAACTTTGACCTATTTTTCGAAAATTTAACCGAAAACCTTAACCTTGACCATATTTCCAAAAGTATTTGGCCTACCTTCATGAAACTTCATACACATACTCACCATCACAAGAGCTACATTCCCTACAAGTTTTATAACTCCATCTTGCAATTTGATTGAATTATCTCCCCTTTTCTCTCCGTTTTTTTTTTAAATTGTTTTTGTCTCTTATTTCAATACTATTCACAACAGAGCCTTCCAACTTCACATGAATGTTCCTTGGGACAAGACCTTTTCAGTCATACCACGCTTTTTGACCTGTGACCTTGACCTTTGAACTTTGACCTATTTTTCGAAAAATTAACCAAAAAACTTAACCTTGACCATATTTCCAAAAGTATTTGGCCTACCTTCATGAAACTTCATACACATACTCACCATCACAAGAGCTACATTCCCTACAAGTTTTATAACTCCATCTTGCAATTTGATTTGACTTAGAACTTTTGTTTTCTAAAAGAAACTGCAGACGAGCGTTGGCACCCGCTTGCGGTGCTCTTGTTCTTATTTCTGCTCAAAATATAGATTGTGGTACTCGTTAGAACCGCCTCTAACGAGTACCGACAATTTATATTTTAGAGCAGAAATAATAAAAAATACGGTTTACCCCTGTAAACCCCTTGTATTACTATTTTCTTAATGGGAATGGGTATAAACACAGTTTTGGAGGCTGTTCATTGAAAATGCATGTTTGTTTGATTTGGGGTTTAACGTCCCCGTCAACACTGTATAGGTCATTTTGGAGACGTTGCTTCCAATTGTGTGGGACTTTTACCCGACATTGAGATGAAATGACATCTCAAACCGTGTCGCCCAATGAAACCAATTGGACGGTTTATAAGCATGGATGGGCCAACTCGCACCGCTTTGCCTGGGCAGGCTTAGATCCTCTAAGCGGTTTACCAGTACTCGTGTGTGGTCGGTTTCAGCTCTGCTTGGAATAATCATGCAGCCCATCTATTTCTTAAAGCCCCGATGGGCAGGGGCTGAGAAAATGCATGTATTTGTATCTTTTTTCAAAAGGGGTAGATCATTTTTTTGTTTTATAGCAGTGGGGCTTGGTTACAAGTTCTCGCAACATGGGATACACCGAAAATACGTGTACATAGTAACAGCATGGCAATGAGAAAAATTGATTTTTAAGTAGGCACATATCATCTCTGATGCCAACACCGATGCAACGTCATGACTTTGCATCGACATTTAGACGTCATGCTCCCACTGTAAGCGCACAGGAAGTCGCAAACAGTTGTCTCCCATAAAAATTTGCAGAACATGTATTTATTTTCCTTTACCTTTAAAGCATCATGGAAATTACTGGAGCAGATCACATTATTAATGTATCGGGTGGTTGTTCGCCGGGTACTCCAGTTTTCGAACCAGGTCAGTGACTGGAGGTATGAAATCCCCTACCTATGTTGTGTCATATACATATATTCTTTAGATGAAATAAATGTTTTTACAAATGCATTCCTTCTTCCTTAACTATGTGCGCCTACTGTTAAGAGTAAAGAGTGTGTTCCCTTTTTGTACCAAATGGAATCTTCCTCCCTATGTATACCAGGAGTGTGTTTCAAAATTTAGGGATGCCAGGTTGTTTTTTCTTCAAAATCTGTTTGGAAACTAGCTGAACGTTTTACAAACAGTGTAGGCCCTGATCAGACGCCGCATTTTGCGGCGTCTGATCTTGGCTTGCACTGTTTGCCAGGGTAACCGTTTTGCGGTTTCTGGTACTAAATGGGTTAATGACCAGTAGAATCTATCTTCCACCCAGTGGCTTGGGATAGGCCCAGTTGCAATATAAGGGCTGTAAGGTTTGCCTTATTCATTGTATGTTTCAAGCCCCCGCCCATAGGGGCTTGAAGAAATATATGGGCTGCATGATGCTTCCACGCAGAGCTAAATCCGGCCCGCACACTAGTACTGGTAAACCGCTTAGAGGATCTAAGCCTGTCCAGGAACCGCGGTGCGAGGCGGACCGTCCATGCTAATAAACCCTATTGGTTTCATTGGGCGACAGGGCTTGAGATGTCATTTCATCACAATTTCGGGTAAAAGTCCCACATAATTGGAAGCAACGTCTCTAAAATGACCATTACAGTGTTAACGGAGACGTTAAACCTCAAATCAAACAAAAACAAACAAATTGTATGTTTCATAAACATTTTCCGTACTTTAACCACACAGTGAAGACCTTGATCAGACGGCACATTTTGTGCCGTCTGATCAAGGTCTTCACTTTGCCAATCGCTCCTTTTTGGATTCTAGGCCTATAGTAGTGAAAGGTACAGCCATTTTTAGGTTGATTGCCAGTCGAACCAAAGTTACTAAGAACAGTAGCTTTTCGTTGTTGATGTCCACGTGACCGTCGCAATTTGTAGGAATTGTATATAGAAAATAGCCGCGTCATTATGGTTGCTGTGAGATCAGAGTGTGGCCTAAGATGGTTATTTATTAAATCTGGACAGGAATCGTGTGTTGGGTTTGGCAAACAGTGTAGACCAGAATCAGACGCCACAGAACATGATGTTTGATCAGGTTCTACAGCGTTTGCTTACAGAATAGGAAGAAACAGTCTTGATCCCTGTTCAGGACCACTTCCCCAGATAATCGACCCATGAGTGCTGTCAGTGCTTTGATTTTCTTGGGAGTTTTGTTAACAAAAAATGAGAAAGGCATTTTCCTCTTGTATTTATGTTTTGATTGAACGACAGTCAACGTCAGGGTGGGATCTTACAAAGAAAATTCGAAAAGAGATAGAAGGAACAGTAGAGATGTAAAAAAGATGGTCAAAGGTAGATGAGGAAAAGGGGAGTAAATAATAAGGACCATCCCACCTCAAAACCAACTTGTTGCAAGAAAAGCGGTGTAAAATCGCTAAGTGTCCACATGAACATGCAACGCTTAGTGTCCAAACGCTTAGTGTCCAACGTGAACACTAAGCGTTGCAGTGTTCATATGGTCAATAAGCGTCGCGACTGTCGATCATATCGGTTCTTGTTCAGCTGTAGGACGTGCGATAAAGAAAGTTACATGCCACCTTCGCTACATCAAGCCACTGCACCACTCTTGTAAAAATGGCAGAAGAATGCGTAGGTCGGCCATTCATAATTTCCGCAGTGATGGCCTCCGTGGCCTAGTGGCTAAGAGCGCTGGCTGTTATTCGTTAGGTATTTCACGGCAGTGGTTCGAGTCTCACTTGGGTCACGTGTGAGACGCCAAGTTCTGCAGCGGAGGTTCGGGTATTTTTTCTCTGGGCACTCCGGTTTTCGCCCACCTTTGATTAATGATCTGGTCGTTATCAGTGTACTAATACAAAAAAGAATATTTTATTTGTAGCATGGTTTATCCGAGGATTGAGGCGATTCTAATGAGTACACACCACATACCTTTATTTAACAGAAGGATCGTAAATATACCCATAAAGGCATTTATTCTTGTAACAGTAGGACACGCCGTGTATTCATAAATGTTTTATTGCCCCTGTGATGTACTGTCTATAACAGATCAAAGGCGGACCTTAATAGGGTGATAAGTAGCTCTTGTTGAATCCCCTGACTGAGGCCCTTAAGGGGAAAATCAATTTCCCCAAGGTGGCTCTTTACCTGTTGAAGACAGAGGACTTCTCTTCAGTCAGCACTGGGGGCTACATAATCTTATGTAATGAAACGATAGTCCTTGATAATCTAGAATAAATGCCTTTAAGTTATCTCCATTATGCCGCATGAACTTGCACTAGAGATTAACTGCAGTAGTTGGAACTACACCTATCGTCACCCCCGCCCCCCGTCAATCGGGGCTCGGAGACTATGAATAGTTTGGGCTGTATTATGCTTTCACGCAGAGCTGCAACTGACCGCACATGAGTACCGGTAAACTGCTAAGAAAGACCAAGTCTGCTCATGAAAGTGCTGCGAGTCAGGCCGTCCAATGCATATAAGCCCTTTTGGATCTATCGGGCCGCAGGATGTCATTTCATCTCAATGTCGGGTAAAAGTCCCACAAAATTGGAAGCAACGTCTCCAAAATGACCTAAATAGTCACGGTTGGCGTCAATTCAAACAAATCAAGGTAGGTTTGCCAAATTCAATGTCTCAAAGTTATGTTGTGTGTACTTATTAGAATCGCCTCACTGAGGCGATTCTAATGAGTACACACAAACTGCCTTTATTTTACAGAACAGTCGTATATATATCCTTAATTGATCTGTCGTCGGACCCTCCATGCATATAAACCCTATTGGTTTCATTGACGGCAGGGCTTGAGCTCTCTGTCGGGTAAAAGTCCCACAACATTGGAAGCAATGTCCCCAATATGACCTATATAGTGTTGACGGGGACATTAAACCTCAAATCAAACAGACAAATTAGGGGGAATGGGAACACCTGGCAGATTTTTCCCGCCATTTTTCAAAGGGAGACAACTTTCGGGACTTCCTTTTCGCTTTTTAATAAGTCCTGTCCCACTGAAGAAGGGGTCTACTCTTAAAGGAAAGAATTTGCTCCTCATGAGCAAATTCTTTTCTTTAAGAGTTGACCCCTATTGACATGTGAGACAAAATACTTTTGCAGGAGTTGCCTCCCATTCCCCTTAATTGATGTCCATCATGCCTCATAAACTTGCGCTATGGATAACCCTCAGTAGTTCGAACTCCCCCTATCTCTCCCTTTACTAATTTTCATGGTTCCCGAAGGTATTCGAGTAATTGAATAAGCGTAAATTGCCTATAAGTCTATCTGATATGCAGGTGACGAAAAACAGCTGATTTTAATGGATTGGTTTTTACTTTTTCTGATCAACATCGAGAAACAGACACAACTGCGTGCGTCTCAAAGGGCCATATATAAAGAAAGGTCAGGTCATGTGATTTTGTGGATGTTCAGATTTAGCATTCACAATTACATGTAGTAGTGCGCCCCCGCCCATAGGGGTTTGAAGAAATATATGGGCTGCATTATACTTCCACGCAGAGCTGAATCTGGCCCGCAATCTAGTACTGGTAAACCGCTTAGAGAATCCAAGCCTGTCCAGGAACCACAGTGCGAGCCGGACCGTCCATGCTAATAAACCCTATTGGTTTCATTGGGCGACAGGGCTTGAGATGTCATTTCATCTCAATGTCGGGTAAAAGTCCCACAAAATTGGAAGAAACGTCTCCAAAATGACCTTTACAGTGTTGACGGGGACGTTAAACCTCAAATCAACCAACATGTAGTAGTAATTGCTAAGTCATATCACAGTGGTATTGCACGACCCGCAGAAAAAGTTACCGATTGAAGTCGGTTGATTTTCTAAGAGTGCCCAAAAATCACCGTGTCAGTCTGTCAGTCTGTCTGCATGTCCGTCCGTAACCCGTTTGTGAAAATTGGTGATAGTGACTTAACCGCTTGGAATATTTAAACAATTTTTGGCATACTGATAGATATCAATGAGATCTAACCAATGAACTTGCGAAATATTACAGTCCATTTAGTATAGCCTCGCCGAGGCGAAAAATGTGAAAATTTTCGAACTGTTTCTCCTCGGAAACCGTTGGGCCGATTGAAGTCAAATTTCATATGGAGCCTCTATGGGATGGGGGAAACCAAAATTTGCTCATGGGGTCCAGGTCACATGACCAAAATGGCCGCCAAGCCATATATGGTAAAAACCCTTCAAAAATAGTCTTCTCCAGAACCACTGGGCAGATTTCCACGAAACTTGATAAATAGCATCTGGGATGAAGGCCCATCATAAATTGCTAAAATGGTGACCCTGGGTTGATCTTGACCTTCTTTGTGCCTAGGTCAAACTTTGACACATATGCTTTTGTATTAGAAAAGTGAGAATGCATTTTATCCTGCAAACGATTCTGAATACAGTACTAAAGTATAAGATATATTTTTGCTCCTTACGATAAGGCGCATTTATTGAGGGAACCGTTTTAGGTCCAGGTCACATGACCAAAATGGCCGCCATACCCACATGTGGTAACACTCATAAAGCTAAAAGCATCCGGCGGGTCGTGCACTTCAGCTGAAGCACTGGTTCATATCATCTGCTTAGTGCAATAACGGTGTAAATGCCATTATGGCATAATGGCATTAACACCGTTATTGCACTAAGCAGACGATATCATTATTTGTAGTAGTAGTAGTAGTAGTAGTAGCATTAGTTTGTGTTGAGGTTTTACGTCCCCGTCAACACCAGGTAATTTTGGAGACGCTGCTTCCGATTTTTTGGGACTTTTACCAGACACTGAGATGAAATCCTACTGCCCGACGAAATCGGTAAGGACCGCTGGAAGTAATACTAGCGATAGTATTAGTATTGCTGTTATATTTCACAAAGAGTTTTCACAAAACGTTTGAAATCATGACAATATTTCTTTCAACTGCATGAATAAATGATCGGACCAATAACTGCAGAATCTGAGCCTACTGGGTTGACTGTGTTTATCAGTCGATCCAAATATACAGCGCTTATATCGCTGATGTTCACGTGACTTCCACCGACCAATAAAGATATATCGCGCGCAAGTTTAACCCTTTCTGTACCAAATGGAATCTTACTCCTTATATATGGCAGGAGTCCATTTCAAAATTTAGGGGTGTCAGGTTATGTTTTCTTCCCAACTTATTTGAAAAATGACTGAATGGTTAGCAAATAGTGGAGCCCTGATCAGACGCCGCGGTCCGAGTGTCGCGTCTGACCTGGGCCTGCACTGTTTGCCAGGGTACCAGTTTTGGGATTTCCAGTACAAAATAGGTTAAAGTAGACAGAGCGCAATACAAATACCGGAAACGGTTTTTAATGACAGATTCTTTCTGTCATCCTTCGTCGTGCTGCATGTTTACAATTTTAACACTCGAACTTCCGGCTTCCACTACTTTTGAAATATGACTCCGCGCAAATAGTCCGTTGTTTGTTGACTTTTCATGCTCGCTGTCTCAAAACTAATTTCTCATGGCATTATTTCCGCATTTGGATTACATGTTTTGTTTCATTTGTAATCAAAATACAAAAATGATCTTTCTTAAATTACAAACAAAACGGGAAAAGTTAATTGAATATGCATAAGGAAAGTTCCCATTTTATACAGACGACCGCATAATGGGTCATTGGCGAATCTTGGAGGCGGCGTCTAACCACGGCCTTCACTGCGGGCTTCACTGTTGTCGAAAGTTAGCCCATTTTTTTTCCTAAATTAATTCCTATATTTCTAGCTGACGCCCCTTAATTTTGAACCGGGATTTCGAAATGAAATCTTCGTCAGATAAGTGATAATATTACATTCAGTACAAAATGGGTTATGATTAATTATATTCGTATCAAATACGCCATTAAAGTACCTTTGTATATTTTTAGAAAAGAAAGAAAAAAAAAAACAATATGTATAGAGCTACAATCAGTGCACACCATTTAAGTATCTAGATAAACTTTGAAAAATAAAGAAAATAGACCGTATAATAAGCTGTATTTAACTTTTGATTATCGGCCAAGCCGCTTTGTCTGGTCCTGACCCGCACACAACAGTTACAGGCCAGGTTGAGATTTTACCCCTTCAACCCACGAGTTTCTCCAGTTCACTCTTCAGTCACTGAATTTGTACGCGTCCATTCTACACATGTAAATTGGGTGTCTAGTCAATAGTCGTCAATAGCATGTCAAACCATGTAGAACCGAATGCGGTGTATCATTATGAGCCATCTCACCAGGTTCTACACTGTTTGCATCTGTAGGTATCTGTACTTGGCTATAAAGGGCTGAAAGGGTACAGACTCATAACACTTACATGGCCTAATTAAATGCGAAGTACGTGACGCTAGAAACTTCACCGTACGGTAGCAAGCCAGCAATAATAAACTCCTAACAGTTACCACTGTCCAATTCTGTTGTATAGGTCTAAATAACTGAATATGTAAGCACAATGTTGTGATAAATAATTAGTCACATGCCGCAAAACTTCAAACATTGCACAAAAAGTGTTTTCCTTTATTGTAGCGCACGACATAAGGCAGGTTCTTGACTAAGCCGCGAAACACATCTCAGTCAACAAGTGTAAGCTTTTACAAGAACGTTGCGGCTATGTCTTGTCATAAAACTGGCAACTATCTCAGCAGGCACATGACGTAATTGTGACGTCACATCAACGTCGGTGCAACGTCATGACGTTGCATCGACGTTGATTTGACGTTGCCCTAGCGACGTGTGCCTGCTGGGTAGTCATTTGCATGTTGTTTTATTTATAATGTCCAAGTAAAATGAAGATGAAAGTGTTTAACAGCCGATGCACCTCAGTTTTGTGAACCAAACTAAAAATCAGCACTCCAGCGCCATTGTCCATATCACTTAAGAAAGTAAATCTGAATTGCACGAACCGCAGAAAAGCGACCGACTGAAGTCGGTTGATTTTCTAAGAGTGCCCTAAAATCACCGTGTCATTCTGTCAGTCTGTCTGTCCGTCCGTAACCCGTTTGTGAAAATTGTTGATAGTGACTTAATTGCTTGGAATATTTAAACAATTTTTGTCATACTGAAAGATATCAATGAGATCTAACCAATGAACATGCGAAATATTACTTTCCATTTAGTATAGCCTCGCCGAGGCGAAAAATGATAAAATTTTCGAACTGCTTCTCCTCGGAAACCGTTGGGCCGATTGAAGTCAAATTTCATATGAAGCCTCTATGGGAAGGGGAAACCAAAATTTGCTCATGGGGTCCAGGTCACATGACCAAAATGGCCGCCAAGCCATATATGGTCTGTCTGTCTGTCCGTCCGTAACCCGTTTGTGAAAATTGGTGATAGTGACTTAACCGCTTGGAATATTTAAACAATTTTTGGCATACTGATAGATATCAATGAGATCTAACCAATGAACTTGCGAAGTATTACATTCCATTTAGTATAGCCTCGCCGAGGCGAAAAATGTGAAAAAATTCGAACTGCTTCTCCTCGGTAACCGTTGGGCCGATTGAAGTCAAATTTCATATGGGGCCTCTATGGGATGGGGGAAACCAAAATTTGCTCATGGGGTCCAGGTCACATGGACCAAAATGGCCGCCAAGCCATATATGGTAAAAACCCTTCAAAAATAGTCTTCTCCAGAACCACTGGGCAGATTTCCACGAAACTTGATAAATAGCATCTGGGACGTAGGCCCATCATAAATTGCTAAAATGGTGACCCTGGGTTGACCTTGACCTTCTTTGTGCCTAGGTCAAACTTTGACACATATGCTTTTGTATTGGAAAAGTGAGAATGCATTTTATCCTGCAAACCATTCAGAATACAGTTCTAAAGTATAAGATATATTTTTGCTCCTTACGATAAGGCGCATTTATTGGGGGAGCCGTTTTAGGTCCGAGTCACATGACCAAAATGGCCGCCATACCCATATATGGTTACACTCATAAAGCTAAAAGCATCCGGCGGGTCGTGCACTTCAGCTGAAGCACTGGTTTTTCACAGAATCTGTCATTTCAGTGCCTTTTGGCGCTTTGATTAATTTTTGAATTGGTTATCCGATACATAAAAGGGACATTGGCAAAAGCGCTATCAGATCATGGTCTACACATATTGCTTAGAGTACACTAATCTAACGGCTTTAGTCTTGTTCCAAGATCATTTCTCCAGCCTTCATCAAGGCACAATCGACCCACCAGAGCTGTCAGTGAGGTAATTGTTCTTTAAGAAGCCTCTGATGAAAAGGGGGACGAATATCACTTTGTCAGAATTTCCTCTTTTGCTTGAGTTCCGCGCGAATAAAAAAATGGTGCTCTGTTGCAAGCATGAAAAACCCGATCTGCGTATTCGTCTGCGCAGTCTTTTCGCAGCGTTCGCTGCCGCATGCAGTTTCAGTATATGCCAGTCTATCCCTACCGTCATGAAAACACGCCTATATAATGTTGACCCTCTAGAACCCCTCTTTTATATTGTAAAGCTGGGGTTTACAGGCGTATACCTTATTTTTCTTATTTCTGCTCTAAAATTTAGACTCTTGGTATTCGTTAGAACCCCCTCGATGAGGCGGTTCTAAAGCCGCCTCGATGAGGTGGTTCTAACGAGTACCCACAATCTTTATTTTGAGCAGATAAGAAAAATATCACAATTTTCATCCTAATTTTTTTTTTTTTTTTTTTCGGCGGTAAAGTTTACAACGTATTTGTATTGGCGTGTTTTCGTAATAAATTTAAAAACCCACACACAATCCACTAACGGTCATCTCTGTTTAACAGCCACTTCTCTTCAGCACCCCCCCCCCCAAAAAAAAAAAAAAAATCTATAAACTTAACCTCTACTGAGAGCCACTTTTCTCATCCATTCAGCAGCCGCTCTACTGAATCCTCTCTATTTAACAGCCCAGAGCTAACCCAATAGCGACTATTCGAATGTAAAATAAGAATTTGTTTTCTGGTGTGTTAATTAATCCTTGTCCTGCTGAATATTGATATATGCCACACCCACTACCGATTATCAACCAATCAGATTACTTGATGCAAATTATTACAACAAATTCATAATCTGAATGGCAAACAATGTAGATCCTGATCAGATGGCTTCGTCAGAAGCCATCTGATCTTGATCTACATTGTTTCAAAGATAAGGCATATCCGGGATTAGCAGGACAAGGGTTAATCTAAAAATTACCATTGTGATATACATGTGTACGATAAATGCAATGTTTATAAGCAGAATGAAAAGAAAATTGAAAATTCAACGGCACCTCTTCGTCATTTATTTCTTTATTTTATTAAGTACATCCATGTTAATCACTGATATTAATCGAAACATCATCTCAGATCAGATATTTCCCTCTGCTGAACAGCCACCTATTTAAAGCAGCTAGTTATCTCCCAGGATGGCTGCTTAATGGGGGTTACACAGAGAATCTTACAAGACTGTTCATGTATTATTGAATGTATTAAGCAAGTGGAGGAAAAGGAGATAAAATGCCAGGCTTTGCCGAGCACGAATGCAAGATTCTATTTATCATACGACATTTAAAACGCATGTAATTCACGATTTTTGTACAGAGATGTCAATATTCCGCCATTAGTTAACGCGACGACGTTAAGAACGTCGTACATGCAACGGCGTAACGGAGCGCTCGACAATATAGTTCTCATGTGCCTTCTATAGCATGCATACTATTCACCCATCAACGTGTGTCATGCTGTCTTGTGGCTCGGCTCATACAACTTTTTGAACTGCCCTCATAAAGTACACCAGCTGCTGTCTGGATTGCTGGCAATTTTCATTGTCAGAACAATGCATTAACATTCCATGCACTGATGATCGATTACCTAACTAAAGTAAGGATTGCATTCCATCGTAAGTATTTATTTATTTATTTATTTCTGTTTTATTGTTCGTTGTTTGTTTACACGTATTTGGTATGCTCAAATTGAACGGAAGTCACCTTGGTTCTGTTAGCACGCCTGTCCCTCCGACAACTACAAAAATAGGCTCGGGTGTCGGCAACATTTTTTCGTGGAGATTGATTATGAAATCTTTCCTACGGCCATTCTCTCCCTTCCGCTGATTCAAAAAGGGCAGTTGTCAGTTTTGGGCGAAAGAATGTACACTGTACAGATAAACCGCTTATGTATAAGCCAGGAAAGTTGTGGATAGGTAAACTGACCATCTTGATATGACCTAAATAGTGTTGACTGGGCCGTTAAACTCCATACAAGTCAAAAACAAAAGAAACAGTTGAAATACATGTACATTTTGTTTGGTGAAGTTCCATAAATGTTTGACAGAATGGGGCACTTTTGGCTTTTCCTAAGGGCAAGCGTTTGGTTGCGGGCATAGTGCTTTACAAACACCTGCCCTAGTTTTGTCAATCGACCGAAAGTTACAGTAAAATTCCTCTATTAAGACAACCTTTGGGACTGTTCAAAAGTGGTATATTATATATATATAGTTTCAGTTTGATAGGATGTGAAATGTAGGAGGAGTTATCCGGAAAAGAAATGTTTAAAGAAATTTTCAAATTCATTCTGTTAATATTTGGCAGACCGTAACCTCGATAAAATATGCGCTGCTCCACATCATGGTCTAACTATATATCCCGTTTCAGCTTGATCGGATGTAAAATGTAGGAGGAGTTATTCGGAAACGAAAAGTTAACAGACGGACGAACGGACGGACGGCGAGAGGCATAACATAATACGACCTTTTTTTAAACGGGCGTATAAAAAGACACACGTCCTTTTTATAGTGGTCTTAAATTTAGCTTAGCTTTATGGCTGAATTTAACTGTGCCCGCATTGTTTCCTATTTCAGATTGAAACTAATGTTTTTAACCCAGCGATGCCAGTACTGACAAACTAACAATGCAAGCAGCTGAGATGATATCCACAGAGGCTGACGCCGTTGAGGTGTGCAAAAAGGACCAGAGAATACCTGTGAAAACGGATGACAAGGGAGGGAACTCCAGCCAAACGTCAGTAAGACGTCAATTTTCACGGCATCTGCGGTTAAGAACAAAGCATGATAGACAAAATAAAACGGTACAGACGTTTATCACTGGTGATTTCTTTGTGAATACGTCTAATATATACCCAGGAGAGCTTGTGGAGTAACGCCAAATCCAACAACATTGAAATAAACCATGCATTTTTTATAGTGAAGTGTAATATTTTAAATAAAATGAACAGTAGCTATCTGTGTTTGGGTCGACTGTTTATTAGTCGACCAAAAATAAATAATCGACAGAAATTACTAAGCATAGAAACTCTTCAGTGCTAAAGTCCACGTGACTGTTACTGATTTCCAGGTAATTTAATTATAGAAAATAGCACAGCGTTAATTTTATCGCAGTGAGGGAAGCGTGTGGCGTAATAGGATTATCTGTAGAGTCAGGACTGGAATCATGTGGTGGGTTTGGCAAACAGTGTAGACCCAGATCAGACGCCGCAGAACGCGGCGTCTGATCAGGATCTATACTGTTTGCTTGCGGTAAAGGAATCCAAGGTTAAACGAAACAGTCCAAGTACCCGTCCAGAACCATTTTCAAGCCCACACCCAGAGACAATCCACCCACCAATGCTGTCAGTGCTTTGATTTCAAAAGGGGTTGTGGGTAGGTGGGGGCGGGGTGAGGGCAACAGTGCGTTGACTTTCCTGGTATTTAATAATATTTGTTGGTGGAAATGGGAGCAAATTCTTTGCTTAAAGAATTTGCTTAAGAAAACCAGTTGTAAAAAGATGCAGACATTTCACGTGACAAGAGTGACTGCCCTTTGAAAGTATTTCTGTTTCCTTTTCAATATTGGTGAATTTTGTAGGCACAGTTCACGTGTAAATGTGGTTATATTGTGATATAGAATCTAGTGATGAACATGAAAAAAAAAATTGACGAATACAAATTTTGCGCCCGCAAAAAAATAAGAGAAAGAAAGAAAGAAAGAAAGAAAAAGAAAATGGGGCTTGTGAGATCAGCGATAACTCGGATCAGCTTGAGCATCTGATCAGAGCTTTTGCTGATCACATGCACCTGTTATAGCCTGCGGGAAATCAAGACCAGAAAGGTGACTTTTCTGTTAACATTTCGTTTAATCCTTAAATTCCTGTACTGTAAGCAACCAGTGTAGACCCTGATCAGACGCCGCGGCGTCGGACTCTTTAAATTCCTGTATATTGCAAACAGTGTAGACCCTCATCAGACGCCTCATTTGGGTCTACACTGTTTGAAAAACCCAACACGTGATTCAAGTTCATATTCCATAGTTATACATCTCACGCAACTCAGAAGCCTCCGTGGTGTAGTGGTTACGCTACACTGTACTCGCCTTGTAAACCAGGGGTCGCAGGATCGATCCCGGGCTTCCCCAGACTTTCGGATGAGTCTTAAAACCGAGGTCCCGTCTCCATATGACCTTAGCTGTTGGTGGGACGTAAAACCTCCGGAGAAAATTCTTTCCTTTAAAAGTTGACCCATATTGACATGGGAGACAAAAATACTTTTGTAGGAGTTGCCTCCCCTGAAGGTGTATCCATTCCCCCTAAACAACCGTAATCTGGATATCTCCTACAAATAAATGATAGTCACGGGGGCATTATTAAGCATCCGTGGTGTAGTGGTTACGCTACTCGCCTTGTAAACCAGGGGTCGCAGAATCGATCTCGGGCTTCTCCAGACTTTCGGATGAGCCTTTAAATCGAGGTCCCGTCTCCGTATGACCTTAGCTGTTGGTGGGACGTAAATCTCAAACACTCACTCACTCGCCTTATCACTGAAGTATACTATGCGCTTTATAACTTTGGGTGGATTGATAGGTTAAACAATCGACACAAAACTGATAGACGTAATTCCTGCCATAGTGGATGGATAAGCAGGCAGATCTGAAGCTTCTCTGGTTGTACAGTTCTGTTTTAGGGTGTACATGTTACTGTTTTGAAAATTGTTATTTGGGGAGGTACAGACCGGTAAAAATCCATATTTTGTTTTTCTCCGCGGTAAAAGGCTTTTTTTCTCGGAGAACTAGCGAGAAATTTCTCCGAGAAGAAAGAAATTTCGCGTTTCAAAGCGGTTAATTTCTCCGCGAAACGCCGCGAAATTTCTCCGCGAAAATCGCTTTTGCTCGGAGAAAGATAAGTGGTACAGGTGAAGACGTTCACGGTGTTTCTCCGCGAAATCTGTCTATACCTACATGTTCATGTGCATGTATTTTTTATGCATTCAAATTTCGTACACAAAGTTTGAAGCATATAACGAAATACATGTTCTTTGTTCAAACCTGTAGACTGGATAAATGGTTTTTGCACACTAACTTCAGATGAGACGGTTCATAATGCGTTGTCTCATCACGCTCTACACTGTTTGCCGTTCTTCGTGGGTTCACACCTTACGCCCCTTTTTGCAAGGTTAGACCCTCCCAGCTTGATGCTGGAACAGTCCATTGTGAACTGAACTCTCGTGGATTGTAAACATTTTAACCCTTTTTGTACCAAATGGAATCTTCCTCCTTATATATACATTTTAAAAATTTAGGGATGACATGTTCTAGACCTCAGACAGTTTCTAATTATCTTTATTTCTATGGTAGGGTGATGTGTGTGGAGTCGGGGGATGGGGGAAGGGCACCTTTCCCATCTTGACTTAGCACATTCTCAATTGTCTTCGCACGAGTCTGTCCTGTTGTAATGGTATGATACGTGGTCCCTGCTCGTATACCTACACGAACATGTAGATCTGTACATACATCCAGAGTTTCCTTGAATGCATATTTACATATCGTCTTGCATACATTCTCTATTACTATTAGACAAAATTTCGTGATAGAAAGAAAGAACACCCATAGGTAAACATAAACAAATTTGTCAAATTCAAAGCAGAGGAAGAATGAGAAAGCAACACCATTTGGTAATGCCACAGTATGCACATATATACATGCATATACACATATTGGGCTACATGATGCTTCCAGAAGGAGCTAACCCGCTGCACACGAGTACTGGTAAACCATTTAGGAGGTCTGTGCCTGCCCAGGCCAAGTGGTGCGAGTTGGACCGCCCATGCATATAAACCCTGTTGGGTTCATTGGGTGGAAGGGCTTGAGATGTCACTTCAGGTAAGTGTCGGATTAGAGCCCAATACAGTGTCGAAAATAGTGTCGAAGGGGACGTTAATCCTCGAGTCAAACAAACAAATGAAGGTTCCACATTTTAATTTGGCGGACTCAAAGGGTCAAACGGCGCTCACATTGGAGCACTTGTACATGAAGGTATTCGGGATTCACTCGTGACTCTTTACTAAAGGTAGAAAATTTGTTTTGTTGGTTTGTTTTGGAATTTAACGGCCCAGTCAACACTATTTTAGGTCATTTTTGAGCCGGTCAGTTTACCTATCCACACTTTTCCTGGGCAGTCTTATACATAAGCCGTTAACCAGTACAGTGCACATTCTTTCGCCAGAAACTGACAACTGCCCTTCTTGAATCAGCGCAAGGGACCGTAGAAAAGATTTCATGATTAATCTCCATATAGGTATCTGTATGTTTACTGTTTATATCATTTTAATACGAAATATTTTCAGTACACATCACGATAACACACCCATATGCATTCATACATACCTAAAACGGTTATTTCCTGATGAAAATATGTGCTAATGTTCCTCTTTTACTCCTTAAGGTATATGCAAATGTCAACCAGACACGTGAGCTAAAATTTACGGTTGTTTATAATGTCGACAAGTTTCTAGAAAAGCAACTCATAATGTTCCAAATTATATGAATAATCATAAAATATGCTTATTAAAAAGTGTATTTCTGTTTTTAGAAGAAAAAATAATAAATTACTTTATTAGAAAATTGCCTTTCAAAATGGTCAATTTTTGAACATCGGTTTCTCCATTGTCCTTCCTCGGAAACATTCAGTTTTTACATTAACCTAAAGTATATTCCATGTCCTAGCAAGGACGAGAAGTAGTTTTTCCAAAAACTTCCACAATAACAATATATCCATTCTTTTAAACACCCATCGAACGGTCATTTTGACAGCCATTACTGTATACATGGTTGGTAAATTCTCCAGGTAAAACAGGGGTATAAACATGCTAATCGTGGGTAAAAATATCCTGCACAACGGATTTTATTCTAACTATTTTTATGCCTAGATCATGATTTCCTTTATTCTTGGTAAATATTATTATGCATTAAATAAATACAAGAGGGGAAAATTGTTTGATTTGTCCAAAAGCCATAATAACGATTTGACAGAATTTTTATTATCGCTACGCTTACTTACCCCAGTGCTAAATTTAATCCGTGCGTCATACTGTGTACATGGATGACAATGTATAGTGAACTCTACATGTTGATAGGGGTTCTATCGGCATGGATATAATGTTATAATGCCAGTTTTTGGAAAAATCACGTCTCGTCGTTGCTAGTACACACACTAAAGTATATTTTGGTGTAAAAATGGTATGTTTCTAATGAAGGACAATGGAGAAACATACGTTCAAAAATGGACCATTTTTAAATGTAATTTTCTTACAAAGTGAATATTTATTATTTTCTTCCAACAACAAAAATACATTTTTTAATATGCATGTTTTATATTTATTCTTTTAATTTGGAACATCATTGGTTGTTTTTCTAGAAATATGTCAACATGCTAAACACCCATGAATTTTAGCCCACGTGCCAGGAAGACATTTTCATAGTCCTTAAGTAACTTGCTGGTTCTCATTAGATACGTCTCACTGAGGTAGTTGGTAACGAGTACCCACATTCTACATGGGCTGTCTAAACAGATTAAGGAAAAATGTATACATGTACCGTGTAAACTCCAGTGTGCATGTAAAGTGGGGAATAGTGGATTCTTCAATACATGGGCTTTATTAACATGTTGATGTACCACCTGTTTGCTCAAACTGGGAGTATTTATTAGTTAGGGGTGGGTGAGGGGTCGGGGAAGGAGACTTGGTAGCGCAAATAATGAGTGTTCATAAATGCGTGCTGATGCAAAGTAGCATTTCCTTTTTCACGCACCTGCATGAAGTATGGCGCGATATACATGTAGGTGTCTGGTTTTTCGTCCGTTTGTCTGCGACATAGACCTAGCCTGCGGTGGAGTTAGTGTGTTCCTCGTAAACTGGTCACTAACATTGCATTAAAAGCACCGCTTGCTGTACCAATTTGACAGTTTGTAATCATAAATAATTGAGGCGAATCTGAGCTTTTGGTTTATTTTTGATTTGAGGTTTAACGTCCCCGTCAACACTATAAAGGTCATTTTGGAGACGTTGCTTCCAATTGTGTGGGACTTTTACCCGACACTGAGATGAAATGACATCTCAAGCCCTGCCGTCCAATGAAACCAATAGGGTTTATATGCATGGATGGTCCGACTCACACCCCTTTGCTTGGGCAGGCTTAGTGTCTCTGATGGGAGCTGTGGGTTGATTTATCGATTCCTGATCATTGCCTCCACTTCTGTTTAGATCCTCTAAGCGGTTTACCAGTACTCGTGCTCTGCGTGGAAGCATCGTGCAGCCCATCTATTTCTTCAAGTCGCGATGGGCGGGGGGCCGCTGAGTTTTTGGTAGATGTCACACATAATTATGGTGTTAATAACCTACATGGACGACTCATTATGAAAATTCTATTCAAATATATTGAAAATTTTACCACTTAAAAGCGAAAGATTTTCGGATAAAAGTTCTGACATTTTTTCATATTTCTCCTCAAGATTATGGGTGCTCTTTGAAACGACTCGGCGAGGCGGTTCTAACGAATACCCACAATCTATGTGAGCAGAGGTTAAATAAATAATGTATACCCCTGTATGTGAATAAAAGTTGTCTTGAGACTTTTAAAAAGGGATTATACAATGGAGAAATAAATTACTAAACTGTAACTCAGTTGTGTAACATGAAAGAATATTTGATTATGATTTAACAATGACTACCATTTGCCTTCGTTTACAAAAACAACGCCAAACAAACGAGGAAATAACAATGAGCCGAAAATTTGACTTTTATTTTTACGTAAGCCCTGTTGTTGTTTTTTTCTCAGTGAAACGCGGCTAATTCATTTTCAGTGAAAGCAATCGGTCAAATTTTCGCCGAGAATCTCCGAGAATTTTCTCCGCGAAACCGGCGGGAGAAATTTCAGCGATAAATTTCTCGCTCATTTCACTTTTTTTCTCGCGGTTTCGCGGAGAAAATAGCCGATTTCGCGTAAGTCGGTTTATCCGCGAAACAACAACAAAAAAAGGGTTTTTACCGGTAGCTGGTCTGTAAATCGGGGTTTTTTACGGTCAGAAATTTTGTTTTACGGCGACGCGTCAGCGGAAACGTAAAACGCGAATTGGCGACCGTAAAACCGACGATTTACCACCCCAAATGACAATTTTGCAATACAGTTATCACCCTTTCTAATGCATTTATTCAATTGTTTTTGTAAAAAAAAATAACTATTTTGCTAAAAGCGGTGAGCGCAGTGAGCTGCGTAAAACCAAATGACAGCCATCAAAAAGCGACGTTACATATCGCAGAATATACTGTTACAAATTTTTGACGTGATCCAACTAGACGTCGCTTAACATATATACGCAAGTGCTTTAGAATGGAGGATATGTCTTTTTTCTGTCGAAATGTAGTTAAATTTACCTTAACCACTCTCTGAATCGTTGGTATTTGCTCATTTTGCCCAGAAACCGTATTTGATATCTCATGCAAATCGTCTCCATGGAAGACAATTTGCATGAAATATTCTGTTTAGTAGAAGAAATAAGAATGTTTCAAAATGTCGTCTGCTGAAAAAAAATTGCCAGCGGACAGAGAGTTAATGGCCAAGAAGATAGGCGCACAGCATACGAGTGATTTCTAGTGTTAATATCGGTCGGTGCCTTTTCATCACGTGAAAACGTCCATGAAACGAAGACCCCCATTTACCCCACTTTATATATAGAGAAAACTGGAGTTTACGGGGGTATACAATATTTTTCTTATTTTGCTCCAAGACATAGGTTGTGGGTACTCGTTAGAACCGAGAAGACAGGCGCATAACATATGAGTGATTTCTAGTTAATATCGGTCGGTACCTTTTCATCACGTGAACACGTCCGTGAAATGAAGACCCCATTTACCCCACTTTATATATAGAGAAAACTGGAGTTTACGGGGGTATACATTATTTTTTCTTATTTTTGCTCCAAGACATAGGTTGTGGGTACTCGTTAGAACCGATGAGACAGGCGCATAACATATGAGTGATTTCTAGTTAATATCGGTCGTGCCTTTTCATCACGTGAACACGTCCGTGAAACGAAGACCCCATTTACCACACTTTATATATAGAGAAAACTGGGGTTTACGCGCGGGGCTATACATTATTTTTTTTTTTGCTCCAAGACATAGGTTGTGGGTACTCGTAAGAACCAAGAAGACAGGCGCATAACATATGAGAGATTTCTAGTTAATATCGGTCGGTGCCTTTTCATCACGTGAACACGTCCGTGAAATGAATACCCCATTTACCACACTTTATATATAGAGAAAACTGGGGTTTACGGGGGTATACCTTATTTTTCTTATTTTTGCTCCAAGACTTAGGTTGTGGGTACTCGTTAGAACCGAGAAGACAGGCGTATAACATATGAGTGATTTCTAGTTAATATCGGTCGGTGCCTTTTCATCACGTGAACACGTCCGTGAAATGAAGACCCCATTTACCACACTTTATATATAGAGAAAACTTGGGTTTACGGGAGTATACATTATTTTTCTCCAAGACATAGGTTGTGGGTACTCGTTAGAACCGTCTCAATGAGGCGGTCCTAACGAGCACCACAACCTTTGTTTGCAGTATTGGTAAGAAAATATCACGGTTTTTACCAGAAAAGTAGCCATTTTGGAGATGTGAAAAAAATGCACTATGTCACACGGGTGTGTTATTGTAATGTGCTCTGTCTCTGGTCGGCCCATCGGAGTCAAACTATTGTTTTTTTTTTTTTTTTGTTCCATTCATGCTGTCGAGTCCTCGTCGTTGTTTGTTTGTTTGATTTGAGGTTTAACGTCCCCGTCAACACTGTATAGGTCATTTTGGAGACGTTGCAAAGCGGTGCGAGTTGGACCGTCCATGCTCATAAACCCTATTGGTTTCAATGCGCGACAGGGCTTGAGATGTCATTTCATATCAGGGTCGGGTAAAAGTCCCATGAAACTGGAAGTAACATCTCCAAATGACCTTTACAGTGTTGACGGGGACGTTAAACCTCAAATCAAACAAACAAATGAGCAGTCCAGAATTTTCTTCTTACGCTGCGCTCTGACGTCTTAGGGATGCTACTACACCTGTGAACACAAATACGTTCAAACTTTGATGATTCATTTTGATCTGATGTTTCATTCAATATAGCCTTACATCCTGTCAGTCAGGAATAAATTCAAAACACAAAGTGTTGTAAATTTCATTGTAGACTTTGCACTGTCCAATCAGAATACATCTTGAATGTCAATCAGATCTAAAAATGGAAAAACGTGCTTTCCACAATAAAACCATTCAATGTATATTATTTGCTCCAGTTTAAGACTACTTTGATGAATGACATTTGCTTGTCAAACTAACTTGTTGCAAAGAGATTCATTGAAAGGTACTTCTTCAGAGTTTGAACGCTTTTGTGTCCACAGGTGTATAAACAACCAGTACATGGATTTTGTTGAAGGTCATCAGCAGTCAGATGGTCTGTGATAGTCACGCGGACAAAAGCAACCAACAGATTCTCTGCTTTATAACGTAGACTGTGGGTACCCGTTAAAACTCTTCATTATAAGAAAAATGTTCAGTCAGATTTTTGTCTCAAAAAACAAAACAAAAAAAAAATAAAAAAAAAAAAAAATAAAAAATAAAAATAAAATATGGTAGCATTTTCTGTGTACTTGTCATTTGTTAATGTGTTTAATTATTTCCCTTCTGTATACGCGTATATCGATTCATCTTTCTGAATTAAGAGTATTTCATTGATTATGCAACACAGTCTGTGCTGAATTTTTTTTTACATGTTTAACATTTATATCCAGCTGAAAGGAAGGTGAATTTGGTGTGATTTTCGTTTTTCGTTTTTCGATATTCATTTTCAGGTGAAGTTGGTTTGATTTTCGTTTTTCGTTTTTCGATATTCATTTTCAGGTGAAGTTGGTTTGATTTTCGTTTTTCATTTTTCGATATTCATTTTCAGGTGAAGTTAGTTTGATTTTCGTTTTTCGTTTTTCGATATTCATTTGCAGGGGAATTTGTTTTGATTTTCGTTTTTCGTTTTTCGATATTCGAATTGAGGCCGAATATCGTATTTTGACATTCAAAATCCTAGTTTGACATTCGATTTGGCGAAGAAAATCGTATTTTGACATTCAAAATCCTATTTTGACATTCGATTTGGCAAAGAAAATCGTATTTTGACATTCAAAATCCTAGTTTGACATTCGATTTGGCGCTGAATATCGTATTTTGACATTCAAAATCCTAGTTTGACATTCGATTTGGCGAAGAAAATCGTATTTTGACATTCAAAATCCTAGTTTGACATTCGATTTGGCGAAGAAAATCGTAGTTTGACATTCAAAATGCTAGTTTGACATTCGATTTGGCGAAGAAAATCGTATTTTGACATTCAAAATCCTAGTTTGACATTCGATTTGGCGAAGAAAATCGTAGTTTGACATTCAAAATCCTAGTTTGACATTCGATTTGGCGCTGAATATCGTATTTTGACATTCAAAATCCTAGTTTGACATTCGATTTGGCGCTGAATATCGTATTTTGACATTCAAAATCCTAGTTTGACATTCGATTTGGCGAAGAAAATCGTATTTTGACATTCAAAATCCGTTTGACATTCGATTTGGCGAAGAAAATCGTAGTTTGACATTCCAAATCCCAGTTTGACATTCGATTTGGCGAAGAAAATCGTAGTTTGACATTCAAAATCCTAGTTTGACATTCGATTTGGCGAAGAAAATCGTAGTTTGACATTCAAAATCCTAGATTGACATTCGATTTGGCGCTGAATATCGTATTTTGACATTCAAAATCCTAGTTTGACATTCGATTTGGCGAAGAAAATCGTATTTTGACATTCAAAATCCTAGTTTGACATTCGATTTGGCGAAGAAAATCGTATTTTGACATTCAAAATCCTAGTTTGACATTCGATTTGGCGAAGTAAATCGTAGTTTGACATTCAAAATCCTAGTTTGACATTCGATTTGGCGCTGAATATCGTATTTTGACATTCAAAATCCTAGTTTGACATTCGATTTGGCGCTGAATATCGTATTTTGACATTCAAAATCCTAGTTTGACATTCGATTTGGCGAAGAAAATCGTAGTTTGACATTCAAAATCCTAGTTTGACATTCGATTTGGCGAAGAAAATCGTATTTTGACATTCAAAATCCTAGTTTGACATTCGATTTGGCGAAGAAAATCGTAGTTTGACATTCAAAATCCTAGTTTGACATTCGATTTGGCGAAGAAAATCGTAGTTTGACATTCAAAATCCTAGTTTGACATTCGATTTGGCGAAGAAAATCGTAGTTTGACATTCAAAATCCTAGTTTGACATTCGATTTGGCGCTGAATATCCTATTTTGACATCTAAAATCCTAGTTTGACATTCGATTTGGCGAAGAAAATCGTATTTTGACATTCAAAATCCTAGTTTGACATTCGATTTGGCGAAGAAAATCGTATTTTGACATTCAAAATCCTAGTTTGACATTCGATTTGGCGAAGAAAATCGTATTTTGACATTCAAAATCCTAGTTTGACATTCGATTTGGCGAAGAAAATCGTAGTTTGACATTCAAAATCCTAGTTTGACATTCGATTTGGCGAAGAAAATCGTATTTTGACATTCAAAATCCTAGTTTGACATTCGATTTGGCGAAGAAAATCGTATTTTGACATTCAAAATCCTAGTTTGACATTCGATTTGGCGAAGAAAATCGTATTTTGACATTCAAAATCCTAGTTTGACATTCGATTTGGCGAAGAAAATCGTAGTTTGACATTCAAAATCCTAGTTTGACATTCGATTTGGCGAAGAAAATCGTAGTTTGACATTCAAAATCCTAGTTTGACATTCGATTTGGCGAAGAAAATCGTATTTTGACATTCAAAATCCTAGTTTGACATTCGATTTGGCGAAGAAAATCGTAGTTTGACATTCAAAATCCTAGTTTGACATTCGATTTGGCGCTGAATATCGTATTTTGACATTCAAAATCCTAGTTTGACATTCGATTTGGCGAAGAAAATCGTATTTTGACATTCAAAATCCTAGTTTGACATTCGATTTGGCGAAGAAAATCTATTTTGACATTCAAAATCCTAGTTTGACATTCGATTTGTTGAAGAAAATCGTATTTTGACATACAAAATCCTAGTTTGACATTCGATTTGGCGAAGAAAATCTATTTTGACATTAAAAATCCTAGTTTGACATTCGATTTGCTGAAGAAAATCGTATTTTGACATACAAAATCCTAGTTTGACATTCGATTTGGCGAAGAAAATCGTATTTTGACATTCAAAATCCTAGTTTGACATTCGATTTGGCGAAGAAAATCGTAGTTTGACATTCAAAATCCTAGTTTGACATTCGATTTGGCGAAGAAAATCGTAGTTTGACATTCAAAATCCTAGTTTGACATTCGATTTGGCGCTGAATATCGTAGTTTGACATTCAAAATCCTAGTTTGACATTCGATTTGGCGAAGAAAATCGTAGTTTGACATTCAAAATCCCAGTTTGACATTCGATTTGGCGAAGAAAATCGTAGTTTGACATTCAAAATCCTAGTTTGACATTCGATTTGGCGAAGAAAATCGTAGTTTGACATTCAAAATCCTAGTTTGACATTCGATTTGACGCTGAATATCGTATTTTGACATTCAAAATCCTAGTTTGACATTCGATTTGGCGAAGAAAATCGTATTTTGACATTCAAAATCCTAGTTTGACATTCGATTTGGCGAAGAAAATCGTAGTTTGACATTCAAAATCCTAGTTTGACATTCGATTTGGCGAAGAAAATCGTATTTTGACATTCAAAATCCTAGTTTGACATTCGATTTGGCGAAGAAAATCGTATTTTGACATTCAAAATCCTAGTTTGACATTCGATTTGGCGAAGAAAATCGTAGTTTGACATTCAAAATCCTAGTTTGACATTCGATTTGGCGAAGAAAATCGTAGTTTGACATTCAAAATCCTAGTTTGACATTCGATTTGGCGCTGAATATCGTATTTTGACATTCAAAATCCTAGTTTGACATTCGATTTGGCGCTGAATATCGTATTTTGACATTCAAAATCCTAGTTTGACATTCGATTTGGCGAAGAAAATCGTATTTTGACATTCAAAATCCGTTTGACATTCGATTTGGCGAAGAAAATCGTAGTTTGACATTCCAAATCCCAGTTTGACATTCGATTTGGCGAAGAAAATCGTAGTTTGACATTCAAAATCCTAGTTTGACATTCGATTTGGCGAAGAAAATCGTAGTTTGACATTCAAAATCCTAGTTTGACATTCGATTTGGCGCTGAATATCGTATTTTGACATTCAAAATCCTAGTTTGACATTCGATTTGGCGAAGAAAATCGTATTTTGACATTCAAAATCCTAGTTTGACATTCGATTTGGCGAAGAAAATCGTATTTTGACATTCAAAATCCTAGTTTGACATTCGATTTGGCGAAGTAAATCGTAGTTTGACATTCAAAATCCTAGTTTGACATTCGATTTGGCGCTGAATATCGTATTTTGACATTCAAAATCCTAGTTTGACATTCGATTTGGCGCTGAATATCGTATTTTGACATTCAAAATCCTAGTTTGACATTCGATTTGGCGAAGAAAATCGTAGTTTGACATTCAAAATCCTAGTTTGACATTCGATTTGGCGAAGAATATCGTATTTTGACATTCAAAATCCTAGTTTGACATTCGATTTGGCGAAGAAAATCGTAGTTTGACATTCAAAATCCTAGTTTGACATTCGATTTGGCAAAGAAAATCGTAGTTTGACATTCAAAATCCTAGTTTGACATTCGATTTGGCGAAGAAAATCGTAGTTTGACATTCAAAATCCTAGTTTGACATTCGATTTGGCGCTGAATATCCTATTTTGACATCTAAAATCCTAGTTTGACATTCGATTTGGCGAAGAAAATCGTATTTTGACATTCAAAATCCTAGTTTGACATTCGATTTGGCGAAGAAAATCGTATTTTGACATTCAAAATCCTAGTTTGACATTCGATTTGGCGAAGAAAATCGTAGTTTGACATTCAAAATCCTAGTTTGACATTCGATTTGGCGAAGAAAATCGTATTTTGACATTCAAAATCCTAGTTTGACATTCGATTTGGCGAAGAAAATCGTATTTTGACATTCAAAATCCTAGTTTGACATTCGATTTGGCGAAGAAAATCGTATTTTGACATTCAAAATCCTAGTTTGACATTCGATTTGGCGAAGAAAATCGTAGTTTGACATTCAAAATCCTAGTTTGACATTCGATTTGGCGAAGAAAATCGTAGTTTGACATTCAAAATCCTAGTTTGACATTCGATTTGGCGAAGAAAATCGTATTTTGACATTCAAAATCCTAGTTTGACATTCGATTTGGCGAAGAAAATCGTAGTTTGACATTCAAAATCCTAGTTTGACATTCGATTTGGCGCTGAATATCGTAGTTTGACATTCAAAATCCTAGTTTGACATTCGATTTGGCGAAGAAAATCGTATTTTGACATTCAAAATCCTAGTTTGACATTCGATTTGGCGAAGAAAATCTATTTTGACATTCAAAATCCTAGTTTGACATTCGATTTGTTGAAGAAAATCGTATTTTGACATACAAAATCCTAGTTTGACATTCGATTTGGCGAAGAAAATCTATTTTGACATTAAAAATCCTAGTTTGACATTCGATTTGCTGAAGAAAATCGTATTTTGACATACAAAATCCTAGTTTGACATTCGATTTGGCGAAGAAAATCGTATTTTGACATTCAAAATCCTAGTTTGACATTCGATTTGGCGAAGAAAATCGTAGTTTGACATTCAAAATCCTAGTTTGACATTCGATTTGGCGAAGAAAATCGTATTTTGACATTCAAAATCCTAGTTTGACATTCGATTTGGCGCTGAATATCGTAGTTTGACATTCAAAATCCTAGTTTGACATTCGATTTGGCGAAGAAAATCGTAGTTTGACATTCAAAATCCCAGTTTGACATTCGATTTGGCGAAGAAAATCGTAGTTTGACATTCAAAATCCTAGTTTGACATTCGATTTGGCGAAGAAAATCGTAGTTTGACATTCAAAATCCTAGTTTGACATTCGATTTGACGCTGAATATCGTATTTTGACATTCAAAATCCTAGTTTGACATTCGATTTGGCGAAGAAAATCGTATTTTGACATTCAAAATCCTAGTTTGACATTCGATTTGGCGAAGAAAATCGTAGTTTGACATTCAAAATCCTAGTTTGACATTCGATTTGGCGAAGAAAATCGTATTTTGACATTCAAAATCCTAGTTTGACATTCGATTTGGCGAAGAAAATCGTATTTTGACATTCAAAATCCTAGTTTGACATTCGATTTGGCGAAGAAAATCGTAGTTTGACATTCAAAATCCTAGTTTGACATTCGATTTGGCGAAGAAAATCGTAGTTTGACATTCAAAATCCTAGTTTGACATTCGATTTGGCGAAGAAAATCGTATTTTGACATTCAAAATCCTAGTTTGACATTCGATTTGGCGAAGAAAATCGTAGTTTGACATTCAAAATCCTAGTTTGACATTCGATTTAGCGCTGAATATCGTATTTTGACATTCAAAATCCTAGTTTGACATTCGATTTGGCGAAGAAAATCGTATTTTGACATTCAAAATCCTAGTTTGACATTCGATTTGGCGAAGAAAATCTATTTTGACATTCAAAATCCTAGTTTGACATTCGATTTGGCGAAGAAAATCGTAGTTTGACATTCAAAATCCTAGTTTGACATTCGATTTGGCGAAGAAAATCGTAGTTTGACATTCAAAATCCTAGTTTGACATTCGATTTGGCGAAGAAAATCGTATTTTGACATTCAAAATCCTAGTTTGACATTCGATTTGGCGAAGAAAATCGTAGTTTGACATTCAAAATCCTAGTTTGACATTCGATTTGGCGCTGAATATCGTATTTTGACATTCAAAATCCTAGTTTGACATTCGATTTGGCGAAGAAAATCGTATTTTGACAATCAAAATCCTAGTTTGACATTCGATTTGGCGAAGAAAATCTATTTTGACATTCAAAATCCTAGTTTGACATTCGATTTGTTGAAGAAAATCGTATTTTGACATACAAAATCCTAGTTTGACATTCGATTTGGCGAAGAAAATCTATTTTGACATTAAAAATCCTAGTTTGACATTCGATTTGCTGAAGAAAATCGTATTTTGACATACAAAATCCTAGTTTGACATTCGATTTGGCGAAGAAAATCGTATTTTGACATTAAAAATCCTAGTTTGACATTCGATTTGGCGAAGAAAATCGTAGTTTGACATTCAAAATCCTAGTTTGACATTCGATTTGGCGAAGAAAATCGTATTTTGACATTCAAAATCCCAGTTTGACATTCGATTTGGCGAAGAAAATCGTAGTTTGACATTCAAAATCCTAGTTTGACATTCGATTTGGCGAAGAAAATCGTAGTTTGACATTCAAAATCCTAGTTTGACATTCGATTTGACGCTGAATATCGTATTTTGACATTCAAAATCCTAGTTTGACATTCGATTTGGCGAAGAAAATCGTATTTTGACATTCAAAATCCTAGTTTGACATTCGATTTGGCGAAGAAAATCGTAGTTTGACATTCAAAATCCTAGTTTGACATTCGATTTGGCGAAGAAAATCGTATTTTGACATTCAAAATCCTAGTTTGACATTCGATTTGGCGAAGAAAATCGTATTTTGACATTCAAAATCCTAGTTTGACATTCGATTTGGCGAAGAAAATCGTAGTTTGACATTCAAAATCCTAGTTTGACATTCGATTTGGCGAAGAAAATCGTAGTTTGACATTCAAAATCCTAGTTTGACATTCGATTTGGCGAAGAAAATCGTATTTTGACATTCAAAATCCTAGTTTGACATTCGATTTGGCGAAGAAAATCGTAGTTTGACATTCAAAATCCTAGTTTGACATTCGATTTAGCGCTGAATATCGTATTTTGACATTCAAAATCCTAGTTTGACATTCGATTTGGCGAAGAAAATCGTATTTTGACATTCAAAATCCTAGTTTGACATTCGATTTGGCGAAGAAAATCTATTTTGACATTCAAAATCCTAGTTTGACATTCGATTTGTTGAAGAAAATCGTATTTTGACATACAAAATCCTAGTTTGACATTCGATTTGGCGAAGAAAATCGTATTTTGACATTCAAAATCCTAGTTTGACATTCGATTTGGCGAAGAAAATCGTAGTTTGACATTCAAAATCCTAGTTTGACATTCGATTTGGCGAAGAAAATCGTAGTTTGACATTCAAAATCCTAGTTTGACATTCGATTTGGCTCTGAATATCGTATTTTGACATTCAAAATCCTAGATTGACATTCGATTTGGCGCTGAATATCGTATTTTGACATTCAAAATCCTAGTTTGACATTCGATTTGGCGAAGAAAATCGTATTTTGACATTCAAAATCCGTTTGACATTCGATTTGGCGAAGAAAATCGTAGTTTGACATTCAAAATCCCAGTTTGACATTCGATTTGGCGAAGAAAATCGTAGTTTGACATTCAAAATCCTAGTTTGACATTCGATTTGGCGAAGAAAATCGTAGTTTGACATTCAAAATCCTAGTTTGAAATTCGATTTGGCGCTGAATATCGTATTTTGACATTCAAAATCCTAGTTTGACATTCGATTTGGCGAAGAAAATCGTATTTTGACATTCAAAATCCTAGTTTGACATTCGATTTGGCGAAGAAAATCGTATTTTGACATTCAAAATCCTAGTTTGACATTCGATTTGGCGAAGTAAATCGTAGTTTGACATTCAAAATCCTAGTTTGACATTCGATTTGGCGCTGAATATCGTATTTTGACATTCAAAATCCTAGTTTGACATTCGATTTGGCGAAGAAAATCGTAGTTTGACATTCAAAATCCTAGTTTGACATTCGATTTGGCGCTGAATATCGTATTTTGCCATTCAAAATCCTAGTTTGACATTCGATTTGGCGAAGAAAATCGTAGTTTGACATTCAAAATCCTAGTTCGACATTCGATTTGGCGAAGAAAATCGTAGTTTGACATTCAAAATCCTAGTTTGACATTCGATTTGGCGAAGAAAATCGTATTTTGACATTCAAAATCCTAGTTTGACATTCGATTTGGCGAAGAAAATCGTATTTTGACATTCAAAATCCTAGTTTGACATTCGATTTGGCGAAGAAAATCGTATTTTGACACTCAAAATCCTAGTTTGACATTCGATTTGGCGAAGAAAATCGTAGTTTGACATTCAAAATCCTAGTTTGACATTCGATTTGGCGAAGAAAATCGTAGTTTGACATTCAAAATCCTAGTTTGACATTCGATTTGGCGAAGAAAATCGTAGTTTGACATTCAAAATCCTAGTTTGACATTCGATTTGGCGAAGAAAATCGTAGTTTGACATTCAAAATCCTAGTTTGACATTCGATTTGGCGAAGAAAATCGTAGTTTGACATTCAAAATCCTAGTTTGACATTCGATTTGGCGAAGAAAATCGTAGTTTGACATTCAAAATCCTAGTTTGACATTCGATTTGGCGAAGAAAATCGTATTTTGACATTCAAAATCCTAGTTTGACATTCGATTTGGTGAAGAAAATCGTAGTTTGACATTCAAAATCCTAGTTTGACATTCGATTTGGCGAAGAAAATCGTATTTTGACATTCAAAATCCTAGTTTGACATTCGATTTGGCGAAGAAAATCGTATTTTGACATTCAAAATCCTAGTTTGACATTCGATTTGGCGAAGATAATCGTAGTTTGACATTCAAAATCCTAGTTTGACATTCGATTTGGCGAAGAAAATCGTAGTTTGACATTCAAAATCCTAGTTTGACATTCGATTTGGCGCTGAATATCGTATTTTGACATTCAAAATCCTAGATTGACATTCGATTTGGCGAAGAAAATCGTATTTTGACATTCAAAATCCTAGTTTGACATTCGATTTGGCGAAGAAAATCGTAGTTTGACATTCAAAATCCTTGTTTGACATTCGATTTGGAGAAGAAAATCGTATTTTGACATTCAAAATCCTAGTTTGACATTCGATTTGGCGAAGAAAATCGTATTTTGACATTCAAAATCCTAGTTTGACATTCGATTTGGCGAAGAAAATCGTAGTTTGACATTCAAAATCCCAGTTTGACATTCGATTTGGCGAAAAAAATCGTAGTTTGACATTCAAAATCCTAGTTTGACATTCGATTTGGCGAAGAAAATCGTAGTTTGACATTCAAAATCCTAGTTTGACATTCGATTTGGCGAAGAAAATCGTAGTTTGACATTCAAAATCCTAGTTTGACATTCGATTTGGCGAAGAAAATCGTAGTTTGACATTCAAAATCCTAGTTTGACATTCGATTTGGCGAAGAAAATCGTATTTTGACATTCAAAATCCTAGTTTGACATTCGATTTGGCGCTGAATATCGTATTTTGACATTCAAAATCCTAGTTTGACATTCGATTTGGCGAAGAAAATCGTATTTTGACATTCAAAATCCTAGTTTGACATTCGATTTGGCGCTGAATATCGTATTTTGACATTCAAAATCCTAGTTTGACATTCGATTTGGCGCTGAATATCGTATTTTGACATTCAAAATCCTAGTTTGGCATTCGATTTGGCGCTGAAAATCGTATTTTGACATTCAAAATCCTAGTTTGACATTCGATTTGGCGAAGAAAATCGTATTTTGACATTCAGTCCAGGTCACATGACCAAGATGGCTGACAGGCCCATACATGGTAAAACCCTTCAAAAATCTTCTTCTCCGGAACCACAGGGCCGATTTCCACGAAACTTGACATGTAGCATCTGGGACGAGGGCCACATAGGCATTTGTATGGAAAAAAAATCGAAAATGCATTATATCATACAAATGGTTTAGAATACCACCCCTAAACCAAATATATTCTTGCTCCTTGTGACAAGGCGCATTTAGTGGGGGGGGGGGGGGGGCATTTTGGCCCAGGTCACATGCCCAAGCTGGCCGCCATGTCCATATATGGTAAAATGTTTAAACTTTTACTCCTCAGAAACCGCTTGGCCAACTGAAGTCAAATTTCATGTGGAGCCTCCATGGGATGGGGGAACGAAAGTTTGCTAATGGGTTCCAGGTCACATGACCAAGATAGCCGCCATAATCATATATGGTAAAACACCTTAAAATCTCCATAACCGCTATGCCGATTTTCATGAAACTTGGTAAGTATTATCTAAGACGTAGGCCCATCATAAATTGTTAAAATGTTGACCTGGGTCGACCTTGACCTATTTTATGCTAAGGTCAAGTTTAGTCACATAGGCATTTGTGTAGGAAAAAGTGAAAATGCATTATATCTTACAAACGGTTCAGAATACCACTCCCAAACCATACATGTTCTTGCTCCTTACGATAACGGGCATTTAGTCCGGGGACCATTTTTGTCCCAGGTCACATGACCAAGGTGGCCGCCATTTCCATATAAGGTAAAATGCTTAATATCTTGGAAACCTTTCAGATCCCCACCAACCAACCATATATATACTTGTTCCTTGTGAAAAGGGGCATTTAGTGGGGGGACCATTTTTGGTCCAGGTCACATGACCAAGATGGCCGCCGTGACCATATATGGTAAAATGCTTAATATCTCAGAAACCGTTCAGATCCCCAAATATGAACCATTTATTAGCTCACCTGAGCCGAAGGCTCAATGGTAAGCTTACAGGGTGGCCAGAGTTTGTCTGTCTGTCTTGTGTCGTGTGTGTATGTGTGTTCACATTTTCAAGCGTCTTCTCCTCTGGAACATGTGGAGCCTCCATGGGGTGGGGGAACGAAAGTTTGCATTTTTGGTCCAGGTCACACGACCAAGATGACCGCCATGCCCATATATGGTAAAAAAAAACCTTCTAAAATCTTCTTCTCCGGAACCACTGGGCCGATTTGCATTAGACTTGGTATGTAGCATGTGGGACATTGGCCCATTATAAATTGCATAAATGGTGACCCTGGGATGACCTTGACCTATTTTTGCCAACGCCAAATTTGGTCACATAGGCATTTATATGGGAAAAAGTGAAAATGCATGATATCTTACAAACGGTTTTAGAATACCACCCCTAAACCATATATTTTCTGGCTCCTTATGATAAGGAGCATTTAGTGGGGGCCATTTTTGGTCCAAGTCACATGACCAAGATGGCTGCCGTGCCCATATATGGTAAAATGCTTAATATCTCGGAAACGGTTCAGATCCCCACCCATAAGCCATATATATTCTTGTTCCTTATGATAAGGGACATTTAATCGGAGACCATTTTGGGTCCAGGTCACATGACCAAGATTGCCGCCATGCCCATATATGGTAAAATGCTTAATATCTCTGAAACCGTTCAGATACCCACCAATAAACCATATATATTCTTGTTCATTATGATAAGGGCCATTTAGAGGCAT